>VSMD01096362.1:0-99684 GCA_008750895.1 Mirza zaza
CGGGCGCGGTGGCTCAAGCCTGTAATCCTAGCTCTTTGGGAGGCCGAGGTGGGCGGATCGTTTGAGCTCAGGAGTTCGAGACCAGCCTGAGCAAGAGCGAGAACCCATCTCTACTATAAACAGAAAGAAATTAATTGGCCAACTAAAATATATATAGAAAAAAATTAGCCGGGCATGGTGGCACATGCCTGTAGTCCCAGCTACTTGGGAGGCTGAGGCAGCAGGATTGCTTGAGCCCAGGAGTTTGAGGTTGCTGTGAGCTAGGCTGACGCCACGGCACTCACTCTAGCCTGGGCAATAAAGTGAAACTCTGTCTCAAAAAAAAAAAAAAGAAATACAGGCCTACATACATAATGATTTCTCACGTCCCTCTTGCCATCTGCCCCTCTATTTAAATGTCATTTCCTCAGTCAAAACTTTTCCTGACCTAAAGTAGCCACACCCTCAGTCTTTATTACATCACCCTTTTAATTTTCATCACAGCACTTATACGACTGAACATTTTTTTTTTTTTTTTTTTTGAGACAGAGTCTCACTTTATTGCCCAGGCTAGAGTGAGTGCCGTGGCGTCAGCCTAGCTCACAGCAACCTCAAACTCCTGGGCTCTAGCAATCCTGCTGCCTCAGCCTCCCGAGTAGCTGGGACTACAGGCATGCGCCACCATGCCCGGCCAATTTTTTCTATATATATTAGTTGGCCAATTAATTTCTTTCTATTTATAGTAGAGACGGGGGTCTCGCTCTTGCTCAGGCTGGTCTGGAACTCCTGAGCTCAAATGATCCGCCCACCTGGGCCTCCCAGAGAGCTAGGATTACAGGCTTGAGCCACCGCGCCCGGCCACGACTGAACATTTAAAAATTTATTTATCTGTTTATTCTGGTTCCAACCTCTTGATGGAAACAGATAAATTGTATCTCTGGATTTTACAACAATATTTGGTACAAAGCAAGTGCTCATTAAATGCTTGTTGAACGAATGAATGAATATTTGAATATTCCATAGATCTACCACAATTTATTTTTTTTTAAATTCCTATTGTTGAACATTTAGGTTGTTCCCAAGTTTTTGCTCATAAAAACGGCTCTGTGACATTTCTACACATTTATTCATTTTATAAACTTAATCTACTATTTCTTGAAATGGAACTGTGGAACATAGGTAAATATTTTTAAAAGGGTTTTGATGTATAATACTATGTTGTCTGGCAGAAAATTTGTACCAATTTATACTTCCAATGGCAAAACATAAGACTCTAGGGTTCTTTCTTCACATTCTTCCCAAAGATGAAAAAGAGTATCTCATTTGTCTTATTTTCATGTTATTAGTGGAGTTGAATATTTTTTCACGTAATTCATTAGCTAATTTTTTTTTTTTTTTTGCCTTTTAGAGAAATTTTATCCTTTGCCCATATTTCTATTGTATTTTCAGCTTTCCTTATTGATTTGAAGGAAGATTTTGGTTTGGTTTTTTTTAAAAGAATAGATTGAGGGTATTAGCCACATATCAGGTAAGTTATACTGATATCCAGAAATCTAGATCTGAGCCTTCAAACATTCTTCTGAAGTTAAAGAGTCCAGCTGCAATTTCTGGTCCTTTCCCTGTTGGTGGGCTTCTCTGAGAGGGAAGTGATAAGTGCCTGGGACTGGAGAGGCCACATGGCCACACTTGATTGCCGAAGACTCAGTGGGCTTGTTGACAGGCAGCAGACTAGATCAGTAATCAGCGCCTGACCTGCACAGACTTAGACATGGGCTAGTCTATCATCCCTAGAATTGATATAGTTGGCTAGCCGTCCATGGTCTTTTTTTTTATTTGTATAAGCCTTAAAGCTATAGGTTTGGTGAAGAGAACTCTGACTCGAATCATCAAAATGGGGAGACATGGCCTCTCAGTCAATTTCCAGACTTGAGCCAGATCACAGAGCCCTCAAATGAGGGGGAGGCTGGGCCCCTTGAGGAAAGAACTTGCTACACCACCAGAAATTTATACCTCCCAGCCTTCCCTCAAGGAACCTGAGTCCCTTTACTAGGTGACTGTGGGCTGGAAAAGGGAAGATAACCAGACGTTGGGGGGATTACTGGTCACTGGCTTTGAACTGACGCTTTCTGGAGACCCAAAAGCCATTGTTACCCACCAGTTAGAATCTATGGGGATCAGGTGATCGGTGGGGTTTAGGTCTGTATCACGGTGGCCCTGGTGGGTCGCTGAATTCACCTGTGGTTATTTCCCCATTTGGGGAATGCATAATTGGAATAGATCTACAGGGCAACTGGCAGATTCCTTCATTCTTCAAAGGACTTTTTTTATCTTTATGTATCTATCAGTCTTACTGATACCACTACTACTATAATTAATAATCAGAAAACAGCCAATCAAATAAGGCACTATGACACCAGTGAGAATAATAACAGCTGACACCTGCTGAGTCTTATATGCCCAACACTTGTCTAAGCCCTTTATATGGATTTACTCACTTGTTTCTTCCCATGACACAGAGGTCCCCAGGAATCTCCTTTTCTCGATTGTGGTGACTCTAGTAGCTAGGTTCTCAATAAGTGCATGTCACAGGAAGGATTATGACCGGTTTGTCAGGTCGAGTCATCATTCTTTGAAAAGGACCTTCTCCCTAGGCAAGGGCTTTTGGCTGCCCTCTTAGGAATTTCTCTCTCCTTCTCCTAGGGTGAAGCATTGTTTGTTGAACCTCTTTGCCTTAAACTCAGTGCTCAACACCTGCCTGAGGCCCAATTACCTTGAGAAATCTGGACATAATTCTTCAGGCGGGACCTCAGCCTTCTAGTTCTTAGATGTTGGAATTTGTTCTCCAGCCTCATAAACAATAGCCGTGGGTTGGTGGCGATCCAGCCCCAGCCTGTCCCTCCACGTCTTCCCACGAGCAAGGCAGGCATTGCCTCATGTGCACGATGGGGCTGCAGGGACCCAGCAGCAGCTTAGTCTCCCACTGACTCCAAAACATCTGACACCCAAACATGCAGAAAAGAGACTCCACTCTTCCTAAAAGAGCATTTTAACCATTAACTTGTTTGTTTTTTATTAAAAAAAAATCTTCACTCCCCAAAAGTAATCTAATAATTCTGGAATGTTAGCCAGGGGAGTCTAGAACATAGAAATAATCAAACTATTGGCTTTTGAGCCTCAAAAATATTGTACTGAGTGATAAAGTGAGACATGAGAGGTCACATATTATATGCTTCCATTTTAGGAAACGTTCAGAATGGGCAAATCTGTAGAGACAGAAAGTACATCAGTGGCTGCCAGGGGCTGGGGGAGGGGCGCATGGGGAATGACTGCAGAATGGGTACAGGGTTTCCTTTGGGGGGGGGGTGATGAAAATGTCTTGGAACTAGATAGAAATGATGATTGCCCGACATTGCAAGTGTACTAAACGCCACTGAATTGTACACTTTAAAATGGTTAACAGTTAATCTTATGTGATTTTTACCCTAATTTCTCTAAAGAATCATGCAAATAAAAACTTTTACAATGTAAACTTCTTAAAGTCAGAGAATAACTCATTTCAGTATATGGTTCCTGTGTTTAAATGCACACAGAGGCACTCGGTAAATATTTAATTGACTTAGCATGCCTTCCTGTTATAATCCAAATTTAGACAATTAATATGACCCACAAAATAGTTTGGGTGATTCTTAAGCACAATAATTCCATACTGACTGATTAGTGCTAAAACTATTGATCAAAGTTCCCAGACTTAGTGATATGATGTATTAATGTGTAGATTTTTGTCTGGTAGAGATGCAAAGAATTTCTGTCTGGTGGAAAAGATAATCTACAAAGGTTATCATTTATTGTTCTGTGGGTCATTAACCAGTCTTGTATTAATTCAGAGTTCTTATCCTAATTCTCCTTAATTAAATTGCTTATATTACCTAGTTCCTCAAATGCTCTTTGAATCAGTCTTAACATCTTACTGGTTCCCTCATTAAGTAATGAGTTTGTTTTATGTTTCCATGAGAATCATAAGTTTACCCTTTTGAAAATTATACTTTAACATTAGCCTGCCTTTTCCTGGTCAGATTAAGTTCTTAGCGGTTTTTCTCCACTGTTTTACTAATGTTTTCCAGTTTATGTTAGTGTTCTCCAGTGGTAGCAGTGTTGAAGTTTAAACTGGGCATGATGTCAGAAAATCATTGTCATTGACCCTCTTTTGTGATAAAAGCAGACATTGCATTTCAATTTATTTCTCCCTTCATTCACTCCATTTTTCCAATAAACATTTCTGGAATATATATATATATATATCACTGATGAGGATACAAAGATACATACAAATTACCACCCCCCAACACACACACTCTTTAGTGTAACTTAGAAATGCGTGGAGAGCAGATTCATACGTACATTGGTAACTAGAAAGCCAGAGGATACATTTAATAGATGAAGGGTTATGGGAGCTTAGTGAAGGAGTCAATGACAAATTGGATTGGAAGCATCAAAGAAGGCTTGACAAAGAATGTGACATAGTAAGTGGACCTGGAAGGATGAGTAGCGTTTTGAAAGATGGTAAAGAAAAGGGAAGGCACAGCAGAAAATCCAGAGTGTACTGGGGACAAGTGCTCCCACGTAATTGAAACATGCATGAGATTTGCTGTAGCTTAAAACAACGCTTATTTAGTATTTCTCATACATCTGTGAGTTGCCTGATCTAGAGTAGAGTGGCCTCAACTGGGGTGTGTCTGCTCCACACCGCTCTTGTCCTGCTCTGGGCACAGCAGGTCAGCCTGGGGAATTTCCTGTCTTGGGTGGCAGACGTGCAAGAGAACAAATCACAAGGCCAATCCAAAGCCAAGGGGTGAGGAAATACGTTCTGATCTTTTAGTGGGAGGAACTGTAAAGTCACATGGCAAAGGACATTGATACAGAGAGGGGTGAAGAATTAGGGCCAATGACGCAATCAATCTACTGTAGGGACAGAGAGAAGAAAATCCTGAACGCCAGAATAAAGAACTAAACTTGATTCTAGGTAAGGGGAAGTCGTCACTGTTTTTTTAAGCAGGAGGGAGACATTCTCAGATCTAAGTTAGAAGGATGATTCTGCCTGCTAGCTGGGTGGAGGATTAAAGAGTTTACAACCATCTGATCTAGGGTAGTGGCTGTGGGAAAAGGGACAGAGGGACAAATTAAAAATAGTTATTAAGTAGAATAAAGTAGGTCACCATTTGAAAGAAGAGTAAGAAAATCAAAGACACCACTCAGGTTTCTAAATTGGTATGGTGAAACCATCGATGGTGATAATAATACTAGCTACTTTTATTGAGCATTTATTTTGTGCCAGCTACTATTGCAAGCATTTTATGGACACCATTTACTAAAGCGCCACAAAAAGCTTATGTCATAGTGTTAGTTACAGTTTTCTATCCCCACTTTATTAATGAGAAAACTGAAGCTTTAAACTTTTGAGTGGTTTTGCCCAAGCTTTTATAGCTAGTAACTGACAGAGCTGGGGTTTGAATGAAAATTACTTTGATTCTAGAATCTGAGTTCATAATGCCTGTGGGCTGCCTCAGCGGGACAAGGACAATAACAAGGGAACCAGCCTGGGGGAGGAACTAACATCTGATTAGGGTAGGGACTGTGTTAGTGACTTTTATGTTCTGTCTGCCCATGCTGTTTTTAAGTAACAAAATCCAGTGTATTTATGGGTGTAAATCAACATCTTGATATTTGAAAATATCTGAAGTTTGAATAATTTCCGTATTAGATTTGCCCAGAGAATCAAGTGTTTCCTTTTGACTCACAGGTGCATTCATTTGGAAAGCATTCAGAATCCGTCCCTCCCCCATTCAAAACCCTTCCGAACTGTCTTGCTGTCATCCCCAATTCCCCGGGCTTCTCCTGAGGTTGAGCAGGGCTTCCTACACGGATTCACAATTTCTATTTCCCACAGAGCCCTTAGTGGGCCCTTCTGGACTTCCCAATGCAATTATTTGAGAATGGCAGGGGAGGGGGGGGGACATGGGATTAAAGCAGCAAAGAAGCAGCGAGTGGTGGGGGATTAGAGAAGCAAGGTGCGGCAAGGGGATGGAAGTTCTGCTCAGATCCTGCCCCTCCCCTACTTCCTCCAGCTCCTGGTTCGCTTTGCTCCTTTCCTCTCTCCCTCATCCTCGGAGACAGGTCTGGACACTCGGCCTCTGCATCTGCCTTGCACTCAGCCAACCTCAGATGGAAAATACTCAGGGGAAAAAAGCAATAAAAAATTATTTTTATTTTTATTTTATTTATTTTTATTGATTATCGATAATTATTGATAATTGATTGATTATTCAATTGATTAATTCAGTTCGATTGATTAATTAATCAATTATTGATGATTGATTGTATAAAAATAATACAAAGAAGAAAAACCATACAGGATGGCAGCTATTCACATGGCATTTACATTGTAGTAGGTATTATAGGGAATCTAGAGACGACTTAAAGTGTATGGGAGGCTGTGTGTAGGTTATATGCAAAGACTGCACCATTTTATACCAGGGACTTGAGCATCCATGGATTTGGGTATCTGTGGTAGGTCCTGGAACCAATCTCCCTCAGATACTGAGGGACAACTGCACTCTCGAAGCCCAGTCCATCTCTCCCAGGATGACTGATTTCAGTCAGGATCTTCTCCCCCCAGCTACCCTTCCTGGAGAAACTCGGACTCAGGAGGAACCTGCATTCGGGCCCTCTGGAAGGTGGAAGAGCATCTGAGGACAGTGCAGAAGCAATGAAACCACATCCCGCCTTTTATTGCACAGAATAAATAGCAATTATTATTGTTATTGCAGTCACCACTTGGGGGAATATAAAATGTGTCGATTTTATATCTAGGAATATATAATGAGATTTAAAATAAAAGGCAGGATGGAAATAATGTATGTTTTATTTATAATTCTCTATACACAAACATTTATCTGTATATTATTTGCCATTCAGCCTTTTAAGTCTTATTTCACTAAATATTTTAAAATGTCAAATATTTTATTTTTATTGGGATTGTAATTCTATTATTTGAGTCTCATTCATTTTTGTTCTCTTCATTTTGAAGGCTTTTCTATTCATTAAAATTAAATTTGTTTTTTATTTAAATCAGTATAAATATATAGCATATGCATATGTAGAGTATATAAATATAAAATCTATACATATGTGTAGATGTATGTAAATAATTCTCCCTTCTTCTGGTTTGTTCATTCATTCATGCTTTACCACACTGAACAGTAAGGCTGCACAGTGGCCTATATGGGGGATAGTGTATTGTGATGGTTCATTTTAGGTGTCAATTTTGCTGGGCCATGGTGTCCAAATATTTGGTCAAACATTATTCTGGAAATCTCTGTGAAAGTGTTTTGTTGTTTTTTTTTTAATGAGATTAACATTTAAATTGGTGAACTTTGAGTATCAAAGCAGACTGCCCTCTGAAATGTGGGTGGGACTCATCTAATCAGTTGAAGGCCTTAAAAGAACAAAGACTGACCTCCCCTATTTAGAAGTGAAGACTGCCTTTGAACTTGGACTGTAACTCCTCCCGGGTCTCCAGCCTACTTGTCTACCCTGCAGACTTTGGACTTACCAAGCCTCTATAATCGTGTACACCAATTCCTTAAAATAAATCTCTATTTTACACACACACACACTTGAGCCTTGAACATGGCTTTGAACTGTCTGAACTTATACTCAGATTTTCTTCCACCTCTACCAACCCTGAGACAGCAAAAGCAACCCCTCCTCTTCCTCAGCCTACTCAGTGTGAAGGTGATGAGGACAAAGATTTTTATGATGGTCCACTTTCACTCAATGAATAGGATATATATTTTTTCTTTCTTATGATTTGCTTAATAACATTTTCTTTTCTCTAGCTTATTTTATTGTAAGAATACAGTATATAATACATATAACATACAAAATACGTGTTAATTGACTATGTTATCAGTAAAACTTCTAGTCAACAGCAGCTACTAGTGCTTAAGTTTTGGGGGAGTCCAAAGCTATTCGTGGATCTTTGACTGCATAGGGGTCAGCACCCCTGACTCCCACGTTGTTCAAGGGTCAAGTGCACAGACTGTTGGTTCTGTGTCTCTGGAGGACCCTGATTAATACAGGATTGGAGGCTTTCCCTTTCCACTCTCTCTAGGGGACACTTCTCTGGTTCTTCTAAGGCAGGTGTCCTCAAACTACAGCCCGTGGGCCACATGCCGCCCGCCTAGGACATTTATCTGGCCCGCCGGGTGTTTTTGCCCCCGCTGCCTGTCACATCTCGGTTCCACACCAGCTTCTGGAGAGCTGCGGGGCCCTGACAGCTCGTGGAGTGGATACTACCCTCCCTCACAGCTCCATCTTCCCTATTCTGGTATTCTTCTCCCCTTACCTCATTTGCTTAGCACCGGTTTCTTCGTTACAGTCCATGTGTCTTGTAGGCAGCCTTAAGTCCTTCCCAGAACAAAGCAGGATATAAATAAAAAAGGGGGCGGGGATGGCACTGGTAGTCCAGGGGACTCTACTGGGTGATCCCAGGAACAAAGGTGCTGCTTCTCTGCACCATTGAATGTGTCACAAAACTGCTAGGACCAGATGACAGCCCAGCTCTTCCTAAAAAGCCTCCCCCCTCCCCTGCCTACGTCTGCCAAAGGGTGCATTCCTGTATTTAAAGGACACACACACACGAACTAAATCATCATATATTTAACCAGTGTATTTTTTTTTCTAGTCACAAAGGGTGGCTTTTATATATGGAATACGCAAATTTTGGCCAGTGCCTTGAGGACTGCTTAGAAATTCAAGATACTGCACTACATGGTTTATGACTTACAGCACCCATACTGACAAAGCCACAGCCGAGGACACGTTTACAGTGTAACTCAGTTACCAGTAAGGTGAATTTCTAACTCAACTAAAGCACAAGATCAACACCTCTGTGTCAATTCACATCATACAAGACCCGAATGGAATTAGGGGACCCCTTTTCCTCCTTTCCCAAATTCAGTGTACTTTCGACTCATATAAGCCTACATTCCTAACCAATTTTAGTCTTCCAAGAGTGAATGTGGGAGTATAAATTGATGCAAATTTTCTAGGAGGCAATTTGGCAATAAACATCAAGAACCTTAAAAATGTTCCCATGCTTTTACTCAGTGATTTTACTTCTGAGAACTTACCTACAGAAAAGGACTGAAATGCTGATCACTGACATACAAAAATGGATTACATAGAAAGGTACATTTCATGTACAAAAGGCAAAAAACTGGAAATAATCCAGTCAATAATAGAATTGTTCACTTATGAAGCAGTCACAGGATGTATTATCCTGCAGTTATCAGTAATGATGTATGCATGGAGTTTTAACTACCTAAGAGAAACATTTGTGATAGAATGTTAAATAGCAAAAGTGGGAAACAGAACTGCAAACACAGTATACCCTCAAATGTCAACACACAGACATCCATGATATGTAATTGGAGGAAATTGACCACAGTTATCCGATGGATGGGATTAGGGGTTATTTTTATTTTCTTTTTCATATGTGTCTCATTTTCCAATGTTCAACAATGAGTAAGTTCTCACTTTTATGATCAGTAATTGAAATAAAAGTTGCATTTAAAAATCAGAAGTAGTGCAGAAATCTACCATAAAGCAAATAATTGATTGCAATGTACTCCTTTTTATTAAATTATAAAACAGTTGTCAATACACACTTTTGGAAATAAAATGTGTTTTCCTTGAGTATCTGCTTTTGTGGAGCACTTGGTTTGAAACAAACAAACAAAAACTTTCTATACTAACTTCTTGGACTCAAGCTACTGAGGACTTATAGCCAAACTACCAAATACAGCTATCATATATACAGTCAGAATTTATGGAAAATATCACAAAGATGGAACGCCTTGAAAAGATGACACAGTGCAGGGAAAACCATGGCTATTACACTGGTATAAAAATTTAGTCAAAATAATGTTTTAGTCCATTATGGCGCTGCAGAAAGCTTCAAAGGAAGAAAAAATTAAGACACTTCTCATCAAAGGCACTTAAGAGAGTTGCAATAAAATACTTATTTGAATTTAGTTTGAGTCCAACAGTATTTTTTATTTCTTTTTTCACATTCTGCCTCACATTGACACGGTCCTGGAAGGCAGCTACCAATGAGGAAAAATAGTTATTGCTTCTTAATATACATATCAAAAATACGCAAACAGAATTAATACAGATTTTGGTCCACTGAAGCGAGTAACAGTATCAGACTGTAGGATTCCTCTTATTTCTCAGCAAAAGCCACAGACTCCTCTAACCCAGTCCCACAAACAGAGCCTTCAGTTCTTAATTTGTGCTGGCTGTCCCCGTCCCCGGCTCCCCATGAGAACACGCCAGCCCAAGTCCCACGGCATCTGCGCAGTGCATTTTAACTGGAGAATTATCACAGTGGCCTGGTGGCAGTGTCACTCTGCCCTGGCAGCCGAGGGGCCCAGAAGAGTCCATTCTCGGGCAACTATAATTCCGTGTCCCGGTATCGGGCAGGCTGGCCATAGTAACCGCGCTTCGAGTGTTCCGACAGCTGTTGGCGGTATTCCTCCTCCTCCTCGTCACTGCCGAAACTCCCTCTGGTGTCCTGATAGAGTCTGGAGGGACTTTTCTGCGGCTCCGGGGCTCTGGAGCTAACAGAGTGAGAGTGTCAAACACACTGCAGGGCGCTGTCCCCCTGGCTGCCTGTGGAGGTGTGGCTACAGGTACAGAGGCCATCCCTGAGGCTGGTCACTCACTGACCACACTCTGCCCAACCACCAGGGGCATTCCTGGCCTCACCCAGGTTCAGTGGTGGAGGCAGGGCTAGGAGAAATAGGTCAAGGCCAAGGCCCACCCGGGCAGTGAGTGAGGAAGCCAGCCACGTGCTCCCATGTTGGACAGAGGGTGCCTTCCCCAGCCCTAAGCTCCCTGGTGACAGCCTCACCCAGCACTGAGCGAGCTCTCTGCCCGTTTCAGTCCATTACACCAAATCCTCTTTGTTGCCAGCGGCAACCTGATTGACTGTGTTACCACCATTCAACTGGTAAGGAAAGAATTTGATTCTAGTTTTCTATTGCTGTAAAACTAGACTCCAGCTTCCAGGCAGACCGACCACAAGAAAACGTGATTTTTTTTTTTTCCTATTCTCGGAAACAGGAAGCGATCTAGTGCAAAACCTCAACGGGAAGACGCTGAGAGAATTCCTGGCGCTTGTGTCGCATTTTAAACATAAAGCATCTCACCAACGCTGGTCAATTGCTTGTCAGAGTCCCTTCAGACCCCAGTGCAGCACAAGCGGCCTGACTTTGCTGGGTGACACAAAGAAATTAAGGAGCTTGGCTAAGCCAGAAAACATGGCAGCAAAATAGGTCTCAGCCCTAGGAATTCTGCTCATGCGATTTCCCAACATAATGTAGCATAGTAACCGGGCTCCAATGTGCCAAAGGGTACCGACTTGAAATATCAATAATACACTTTGCCAGAGTTTTAGCACACAGGCAAAATTACCATAAATTTTGACTCTGTATCTTTACAATTAAATCTGACTGAATGACTAGAGAAGCAAAAAATCCTGCTGTTGCCCAAAAATCTGAGTAAAGAAAATTCTTTCTTCAAAGTCCAAGTCCTGGAGAAGCTCCCACCTGAGGCTCACACCTGCCGAGCAGCCCCTACCTTGCGTGCTGAGGCAGGCTGGGGTCCGGCTTGTGGGTTTTGATGGGAACAGCATAGATATCAGGATGCTTCTGAGCAATTTCAATCTGTGGGAATTTGAAAAACAAGAAAAACAAAAACAACAAGAGAGAAAGAATGAACTACTAGACAGTTTGCTTGCTAGTTTCCTTCTGGTCCCACTTTCCCCCTACATTCTACTTCCCTTTCCATCTCATTCCAAGGAGAAGAAGAAACACAGAAGCAACTCTCCAGTTTCCATGGTGGTGTCACGTGCCTAGTGGTACATGCCAAGTAGAAAAACCATCTAAAAGGAATGAAACTCTTTTCTGTTTTTTATTTTGTGAGGGCCAAGGTCTTGCTGTGTCACCCAGACTGAAGTGCAGTGGTGCGATCATAGCTCACTATCATTTCCAATTCCTGGACTCAAGGGATCTTCCTGCCTCAGCCTCACGAGTAACTGGGACTACAGGCATGCACCACCACGCCTGACTAATTTTTCTATTTTTTTGTACAGATGGGATCTTGCTATGTTACCCAGGCTGGTCTCAAACTCCTAGCCTCAATCGATCCTCCTATCTTGGCCTCCCAAAGTGCTGGGATTACAGGCGTGAGCCACTGTGCTCAGCCCATGGAATGAAACTCTTACTCATGCTACAACCCTGGATGAACCCTAGGGACATTCATGCTAAGTGAAATGAGCCAGCCACAAAAAGACAAACGCTGTATGATTCCACTCATAGGAAGTTCCTAAGCTGTCAAATTCATAGTGACAGAAAGTAAGAAGGGTGGTTTTCCAGGGGCCAGGGGAAAGGAAGAATGGGAAGTTAGTATTTCCTGGGCAGAGTTTCACTTGGGGAGGATGAGAAAGTTCTGGAGGTGGATAGTGGTGACAGCTGTACAAAAATGTGAATGTACTTAACGCCACCAAACTGGACACTTAAAAATAGTTGAAATGGTAAATTTTATGTTATGTATATTTTACCACAATAAAAAAAAAGAAGAAGAAAAATGCCCAGAAGCACTGCTATTGCTGTGGTAAGCTTGAATGAAAAAAACTCCCATATCTACTGTTCAGAACATAGTCTGAGGATCTTCAGTTAAATTCTTCTTTGACACTTGAAAGGTTATATGTGCCCACAGTATAAAAACAGCTCAAAAAGTACAATCTACAGGCTTTTCAATTTTAGCATCCAAAGTTTGCTTGGTTTCTGTGGCAAATCTGGGAGCGAATAAGACTGAGTTATCAAATAAACACCACTAACATCCTAGCTAAAATAACTTCTGAGAAGTGCTGGTTCTCTCCTACCACTTCCCCATTCCAGAACCCCAAACAAACTTCTGATGTATGAGGAGGAGAATCTCATTCACCTCTGTGGATAGACTTTTCTCTTTTTTTATTTATTCATTCTTTTTTTTTTTTTTTGAGGCAGAGTCTCACTCTGTTGCCCAGGTTAGAGTGAGTGCCGGGGCATCAGCCTAGCTCACAGCAACCTCAAACTCCTGGGCTCAAGCGATCCTCCTGCCTCAGCCTCCCGAGTAGCTGGGACTACAGACATGCACCACCATGCCCGGCTAATTTTTTCTATGTATTTTTAGTTGGCCGATTAATTGATTTCTATTTATAGTAGAGACGGGGTCTCGCTCTTGCTCAGGCTGGTTTCAAACTCCTGACCTTGAGCGATTCTCCCACCTCGGCCTCCCAGAGTGCTAGGATCACAGGAGTGAGCCACCGCGCCTGGCTGACTTTTCTTGATTGGAAGACAAAAAGGGGCGCTCTTGAGAGCTGGCAACCTGGAAGCCACACACACAGCACACGCACCTCCGGCACCGCACGTGAGAACACCCGTGTCGTGTCTGCAGCAGTGGGAAAAGGGCCGTGCACTGCCGTTCTGAAATCGAACTTATTTAAAACTCACTGGTGACACAGTTTACAACACTTACCCTTGCATTCTGTGCTTCTTGCAGCTCCTGCCTTCTCTGTAATCTGGCCTTGTGATCCATCTTCTCAAATATTTTGACTTTGCCCAGGACTGATTTGGGAGTGTCATTTGGCTCCTCGCTGCTCTCTCCCACCTCCTCACCCTCGGGGGGAGGGACGGGGGTGGAGGGCTTCAGGATAGACCGCCCAAAGGCAGGTTTCGCTGCAACAGGAGGAGGACAACTTTTGGTAGATGCCCCAGAAATTTCACTCCCAGCGACGGCAGAGGGGTTGGACTTGTAGTCGTAGGATTTGGAGACGTCGTAGGATTCTTCTCTGCTCTGGGTTTTGGCCTGCAGAAAGCAGTACATGTTTTTCACCTTGGGCTTTTAGTTGATTTTCAGATCTATATTAGTGATTTAATACACTCCATTTCCTGATCAGTTTCCAAGGGTGGTCAAAAAATACCGTTCCAACAAGGAATCCAATACAGCAAGGCAAACGGCTGCTGGTGGGCAGTCGGAGCCCTACCTCTCTCCCTACCTACAGAAGAGTATTAGGAAACCAAGAGGGTGCAGGGAAAGTGCTGGGAGGACTGCTATTGCTACAGGTAGATGAGACCTTGGGTATTTTGTAGTAGAGGAGACTGGAATCTTGGAGAAGACCTCAGGACAAGTCAGGCTTAGGGACTAGAAGAATGGGCTTCTGAGCCCATGCTGCACTGAGGGTGCATGTCCCGGCCCAG
Organism: Mirza zaza; assembly: GCA_008750895.1. Lineage (NCBI taxonomy): Eukaryota > Metazoa > Chordata > Mammalia > Primates > Cheirogaleidae > Mirza > Mirza zaza. The sequence continues at coordinate 14,346 of VSMD01096362.1, forward strand.
AGGTGAAGAGGTGACACCCATGTCCAGCCAGAAGAAAACGGGACCGAGTGGGGATCGAGGAGGGCAGCGCATCAAGCTATCAGCCATTTCTCCTCCACACCTTGAGTCTCACTCTGCTTGCAAATTTTCACTGATGCATTTTATGAGGTCACTATTTTACTTATTTGTGACAGCTTAGATCGTCGGTCGTTGCTTTCTTCTCACCTAAATTATTGAGTTAAATAGACATTTTATTGGAGTATAAGGAAAAGCCTATAGCCATAGCTTTGATTCTGATTGGAGGTGAAGAATCTTATGATATAAGCCTGTTTCTTTGATTGATTCTGTTCTGGATAACGATTTACTAAACACATAAATCAATCTGCTCTCTCAATGAAAGGCATTATAAGCAGTGGTGATGATTCTTTTCTTTAGCAAATCACTAGCTAGGATTTTCTGGTGCATCTAAATCAGATTGTGGGCATAAAACTTTAATTGGACAGAAAAAGAAAAACAGATTCTGAGATGGGTGATTCTGGGCATGCAGCATTTGTCAATCTTTCACTCTTTTTACAAAAAAGTAAATAAACTCAACTCTAAAATGGTCCTAAAATTATACACTCTTCTAATATTATCTTTCCTTACTCTTTTTGCCCTTCCCCAATTTTGGGGATCACCCAACAGGCTAAAAGGCAGGCTCTAATAGGGAACACTGTAAATTCAACACCGTCTCATTGTGTGTGCTCCTCCCTGCCTATTTTGGGGACTCCAGAGGCATCTGCTTCCGCTTCCTTCCCATCCTGGGCTCCCCAGCCACGTACCTTGGGCGGCTCTGGCTTGAATGCTGGGGGTGGGCTATTGTCCCTAAGTTGATCGCTGCTAGCAGCCCTCTTCATGTGAGCTCGTGGCTCTGGGCTAGGTTTCCTTATGCTCTACAAGATACAAAGGTTCATTCACAACCAGAACATCCAAGCAGAGAGAAGAGAGCACTCGTCTGTTTTGCAGGAGTTCTGTGAACTTATTTAAGTTTGGACGTCAAGGTTGTGACCCAGGGGTTCTTTACTAAACAGATAGATAGCAAGCATACTCTATCAGCAAAGGTTTAAGTCATAGTTTTAAAAACTGACTGCATCCAATATAGTAGTCTCTTCCTTCAAAATAAAACATTTTTAAAACCCTCCTAAAGTCTAAAATCTTGTGTGTCACTAACAACTGTTAATATCTCTAAGCACTGGCTCATCTGTGTCTATAGACATTTGGGAGTTAATTTATTCTTTACAACTTGTCTAGCAGCATATACTAATTTTTTGCTGCAGTTGTAGTGTGCTTTTCTCCCCCTTCAACTTATTCTTTTGGTACTTCTATTTCATAAAGAAAAAAATCATTTACTGGAATGAGCTAAATTGCTAAAGAGAAATCCATAGCCACAGTTATCCAAATAGATGGATAATCCCATCTACAAAGATCACTGTTCCAACGTTCTCTAAAGTACAACTAATAATTGCCCTGGTCCTAACTTAGCGCCTGCAGATATGATTTCTAGGATCCTGTAAGCTATATAATCACGGGTCAGCAGATGCACAGTACATGTGATCAGATGAAAATTTAATCACAAACTCAATTAAAAACTGAAATACTGAAAGAGAAGGAAACTGATGGGGAAACACTCAGGAGCTCTGGCAAGATTAGGAAGGTTAAAGGTAAGGTAGGGAAGAAAAGCAAGGACATCTAAGAGTACAGAGAGAGATCTAATCAAAGGTTACAAGTAATACAGCAATACTGCATTGCAAAGGAATGTCTCGTAGTAACCTGGACCCTGGCACGTAAAGCCACCCTGTTTGCCCATCACGCCTGAAGGCACAGGTGTGAGGCGTGCTGGCCCCTCAACCTCTTCTGCAGTTCACTCTCCTGCCCTCCTGTCCCCTGGGCCACAGCTGCACGCAACGGTGCAGGCGTGGTGGATTCTGAGTAAGAGACTCCCTAGAAGTCATCTGCTCCTGACCGGTAGGGACGCCTTCCTCCGCACCCTGGACAAACCGCCGTCCCGAGGAGCCTCCTGCCAGCGGCCCGCCTCGCCTCGCCTGGCCTCACCTCCTCGTGCTGCACCGGCTCCGAGGAGCGGGCGATGGGTGACACCTGCGGCTCCTCAGCTGGCTCGTCCAGCTCGTTGTCGGTGCAGGCACCTCCCTCGCCGTCTGTGTCTTCAAAGTCGCTGATGAGGCGGCTGTCGCAGCTCAGATAGTCCGCGCCCATGGCGGTTAAGTAGGACATGCGGTCTTCGGGGTCATCGTCCATCCCTTCCATCTAGAGGAATTTGTTGCGGGGAGGGTCAGTGGGGGTGTCTGACAAGGCTCCTGGGCGCGGGACTCAAGAAAATTCCCAACGGCGTGGCCAAGCGACCGAAACCTGGATGTGCTAGCCAGGGAGGCACCTTATTTCTTTCCCCCTGAAATCATCTGATTTGGGTCCGATGTTGACAATAAGTTAATTTTTGTGCAGGAACTCAAATTAGCCACCCGCCAGCCTATCCTCCTTGCTACCATCCATCCTACACGCAGCCACTGGCCCACACTGCCTCCGAGGGTCAGGCCTTCTTTTTCTTCCAGAACTGAGCTCCTCTCCAGCCTGTTCTCCTGGTCCCGCCCGCCTAGTAATAAACGCACAGTGCCTTGTGCTGCACGATCTCCACTCCTTGTAAGGTGCTCACATGCTTGAGGGAAGAAGCTATGTCCTGCTCAACTTGTCCTCTCCAGGGAGCTAACACGGAGCCTTCCAGACGGTAAGCACTTAGCAGATGCCAGATACCTTGACCAAGCATCCAGTTCTCAAAAAGCAAGACTTAGTTCTGCAACACAATCGTCACCATAAAGTCTCACAAACTACCTCAATTCAGTTGGAGCACAGGATACTAGCACCAAAAGCTCCTTAGAATGAAAGGGACCACAGGTTATATAATCTCTCTCCTTCCTCCCTGCAGCACAGCCATGTGTGAACTACCTCCACAAGCGAGAAGCTATCCAATTTTAGAGGCCTAGACAAGTTCCCCAATGCTCACATTTCACCTATTCAATCCCTAGAACATTCTCTACCAACCTTTCTTCTAAGAAAATAATTCCAACTCCATTAGCATTTCTTCTATCAATTTTTAACTGTATTCTCCACGTTCCCCAGCCTCCCCTCTCATCTGCACTCTAAGTTTCCCCTGTCCTTAGCAAGCTGCAGAGCTCAGCGTGAGGTCTTGTAAGCTCTGATTAGTGTACTTGGAACACAACACTAGTTACTACGTTAAAGGTAAAAGGGAAGTGAATGTAGGACTGCGTGCCTCACACTCTGCTTTTCTTTGAAAAGCCTCTTCAATGTTTCTTCCTTGGTGAGAGAATTTATTACATTTCAAACTTGATTAACATACACCATAGAATCACTTCAAATGGGCACGGTCTGACTACATTCACTGCCCTCTTAAGAAAAGGTTCAGAACACGAACTCTCACCTCAGAGCAGCGTATCTAGGCCACATACCTTTCCTTCCGAGACCCACACGGCTTCTCCTTGCTGATGCTGAATGGTGTCCTTCAAGCTGCCAAACCAGCTGTCATTGGCTGAATTTAGGTTGATTGTAGCTATAGCAATGTAAATAAAAATGTGTGCATCAATTTCCAGAGCGATGCTCATTAAGGACGCTATGTAACATAATTTATACTCATTTCTGCCATATTTCAATTACAATTTTGACAAATGCAAGAGAAAGTATGCACAGATTTGAGCACTAAATCCCCTTCATTGAATACAATTAAAACTATTAACCATCTAGCTGTCTGAGTTTATATTACAGATGGATGTTATAAAGCTAAAAAATAGATTTTCAGAATGTTTATTTTCAGAAGAGCTAACACTAAAAAAATGTTTTTAAAAAGTATAAGAGTAAAGATACATCTAAAACAAACATACGCATACAGATTACCCAAACTCCACTGGTGTGTATTCAAGGAATGTACATTCTCTATTCAGAACAAAATGTATCTTACACATTAGCACTCAGCACGGGTCGATCAGGTACTTTCCAAGTGCCTTACGTGGATTAGTTCATTCCATGCTCACACAAACCTTGTGAGGTAAGTATTACTACAATGCCCATCTTACAGATGAGAAACCGAGGCACAGTAGTGAAAGTAACTAGCGCAAGGCCTCACACCAACCAAGCAGAAAAGCCTGGATGCAAACTTTCAGAGCCCATGGCCTTAGCCACCACACAACATGGCCCATCTAAAAGCACAAATTTAGAGTGCAGATATAAAATACTAACAAAGTACAACATATGTAATCATTCTTTAGCAGTATGTATTTATGGACCTAAAGGAGATAAAATAGACAAGCAAATTAGTCCACAATAATAAATTAAATTGAACCTAAGATTACCAGACTTCAGTAAGTTAGGATTTCTTTTAAACTACATCATCAGGGCCTTTTATTAGAGAGTACGGCATTATGTATCATCACTTCTAAAGCCAAAAAGAACCATTAAGCAAATTTTGTGGTAACTAAGCTTAAAGTTTTCTTCCTGATTACATATAGCTTTCTTCTACTTAAGAAGTTCAGGCCGTGACCTTGGAAAATCCTGAATGGGCTTACAATTTCCTTGGTTATTAATTATTTAAAGCATTAGAATAAACTGATCCATTGGACAACCCAAGGAAAATTAACCTTGATTCCATGGACTTCTGTATTCTTATCATGGTATCTTGCAGAGATTATTTATGCTCACAGCTAAAAGGGGATGCCTCAGTCCTTAAAAACAGAAGTGAGATTTTATACCCCAGAGACCAAATGAGTGATTTGCACTAAATGCATACATAACATTAAGCAGCCTTTTAAAAGCTTTATGTTGGAGTTGTCTTGAGACAAGTACAGTCTGTATTTGTCACAAACCTCAAGTTAAATGGGCCACTTATGAAAGGCAGAAAATGTTTGTGCCCCTGATAAAAATGAAGAAAGTCACAAGACCTCTTACTGAGTTCACAAAGTATATGAACAAAAAATAAGAGCTTCATAGTAGCTAAATTCCTAAGCTATGTATAAAAGTAACACCCAACTCACACACTTGACCTCTTTTTAACAGGTAGGTACACAAACATGGTGCCACCCTCTCTTGACTCTGAATCAAGTACTTTTCGCTCATTAGGCTTTTCATGTTCTTTGCCTTCGACCAATATTAGCTAACTACTTATTGCTCCCAACCTCTGGGCTAGGTCTATTCCCCTTGGATAGGCTTAATATATCTCTCAAGTGCAAGAACGTGAAATCCCGAAAGGATGTTCGCTCAGCCACTACCTTGGCTGGGAGTACTGGGGTTCCAAGGGCATCTATGACCAGCCCTGGCATGTGTGTGGTCAGTGCTAATTCCCCCTCCCTAGCCAAGGAGGCTGGGGAACACCCAGAGCAACATCCAGAGGTGACTTGTGAGACTGGAGGGTTTAGGGAGAGGAAAAAACGGGAAATGTCTGCCAAGGGGCATGGGGTTTCTTTGGGGGATGGTAAAAAATGTTCTAAAATTGATTGTGATAACAGGTGCACAACTCTGAATATACTAAAACCCACTGAATTATATACTTTAGACGAGTGAATTATATGGTATGTAAATTAAATCTCAGTAAAGCTATTCATGGGACTCAGTCAACATTGCAGTGTTGTTTTTTTTTGTTTTTGAGACAGAGTCTCACTCTGTTGCCAGGGCTAGAGTGCTGTGGCATCAGCCTAGCTCACAGCAACCTCAAATTCCTGGGCTCAAGGGAGCAATCCTTCTTCTGCCTCAGCCTCCCGAGTAGCTGGGACTACAGGCATGTGCCACCATGCCCGGCTAATTTTTTATATATATATTTTTAGTTGGCCAATTAATTTCTTTCTATTTTTAGTAGAGACGGACGGGGTCTCGCTCTTGCTCAGGTTGGTTTCGAACTCCTGACCTTGAGCGATCTGCCTGCCTCGGCCTCCCAGAGTGCTAGGATTACAGGCGTGAGCCACCGCACCAGGCCAATATCATGATAATTACATACTCATTTATGGGAAACAGGATTTTCTTTCTGTGCAAAAGGGGGAAAAAAAAAAAACAACACTGCACCTAGCAAGACCACGTGCAACAAAAAGCTGGACTCCAAATTGCTGGGGTCATCAAACCAGTGCTATTATTTGCATTTATTAATTTATAAAAACATCATAAATTTAAAAGCATAAAAAGCCCATAAAATATTAATTCTGTCTGAAGTCTCTACTGCTCAAATGTAAAGACTACAGTTCTGGCCACAGCACACGGCATCAAGCCTCGACCTAACTGAGCTAACATTATCCTGAGGATATCATATCCACGCGGTCACCTCACGTTACTCCTGCAAAATAACGCAGTGCAGGACCAAAAAATTGATGCAACCCTTTTAAACTCTTATTGTACCATATTCACAGAACCAGTCGTGTACACAGGGAGTGCACACATTCAGTTACGAAAATATGTCACATTCTTAGACCATTTTCCTTTCATGAGTAAGTAATAGCAGCAATGAGTCTTCATTTCAGGAACTTTAAAAAAATATTCCACTATGGAAAACTTTACACATATACAAAAGCAGGAAACATTTTAGTGAACTCCCATGTACCCATCAACTGGCTTCAACAACTCTTAAGTCTCAGCCAGTCTCGTCTTATCAGTACCCCCATCTGCTCCCCGCACCGCATATTATTCAGGCAAATTCCAGGTGTCACATTAGGCATCTACAAATATTTATTTAGTATGTATTGCTAAAGATGAAGGCTCTTTTTAAAAAAAACATAATCATAATATTATTACTGCACCTAAAAAACAGTGGTAATAATTAAATCATTAAATATCCAGAGTGCTCAAGTTTCTATTTGGGGGACATTTATTAATAAGGAAACCAAATTCCTATCACTTTGTAAGTCAGTGCATGCATATGATAAGTAGAGAACAATAACACAATCTACAGAGAGATGTGGGTGCTGGGCCAGGTTCAATCAGTAGCCTTACAATGCCATATAAAAATCTGAACCTCATCAAAATTATTACCATGTCATGGATCTTTTAGCTCATTTTCAAATAGTCAAAACTGCAAAGTTCAATCAATGCACAAATGGATCTAACATACCCATTTTATAGGATTAACTATGTTTCAAGGAGTCATGAACAGAATTTCAAATTCTCTATTCAGATTATTTTCTTATTTCTTCCATGCTGCCATTTTCTCTATTTTCATTTCTGAGCAAAGAGACTACATTTTCAGTTTCACTTACCCGTGAAAAGATGTGTGCACGTTTTTTTAAGTTTGTTGGCTTGATCAAACAACTTTCGAGAACTTTTGTTGGATGCTGGATTCAACCTCTGCCTCATGGTTTTGACACCTTGTCTAGAGTCTGGGTTGAAAAAAATCACTATCGGGAACCACTGGGTATAATTCAAGAGGTCCACAGCTTTTGGAGTTACATCCAATAGTGCATGCTTGTCCTGTCACAAATGGGGAGAGACCCATAAGCAGGGATATAAAGTAATATGGCATCAAAGACTTTGTCTTAGTAAGTAAAGGCGACATCAGATAAATCTCATAAATTTAAATCAAACAGCAGGAATATTTCCTTCCACATTATGTCCACTTCAATATTATCAATCTGATAGAACTGCTGATAAAATGAATTAACTGACTATTTGGTATCATGCTGAAAACTCGGAAAAAAACAAAAATGGGCTGGGCACAGTGGCTCATGTCTGTAGTCCCCGCTACTCGGGAGGCTGAGGCAGGAGGATCGCCTGAGCCCGGGAGTTTGAGGTTGCTGGAGCTAGGCTGACGCCATGGCACTCTACCTGGGGAGACAGAGTGAGACTCTGTCTCAAAAAACAAACAAACCAACCTCCTCAAAACCAAGATGTACTGCCACAGAACAGTGACTGGTCTTCACACAGTGAAACAGCTTGTGTTTACATTAATTTTATCATTAACATTTTAATGATTATTAAAATACAGATTCTACTCTCTGAAAGTGACTACAGCAAACCACGATATAAATCTTTCTGACCACATGGATCTCGGATGAACTTTCTCACCTGTTCAATAATTTGCCTCACGGTATTTAACCGAACCACTCCACTGGATTTCTCGGATCCTGCGTCTTTTGGTTCTGTTTCTGCAAGAGCAAAAACAGGGGCTAAATAATTGTTTAGAAAAGAGTGACAACCAAATGCTCCAACCTAGCATCAGCAATGATAGGACACCTGACATTAGGTGTCTTCTAATGAGATGCTTAACTGAACTCTAACCATGAAGCCAGTCCAACAACGATCATTCTATGAGACAACTGGCTTGGATTCTTCAAAATATCAACATCACTAAAAAATTCAGAGAAAAGGAGGAGACTACAAAAATATAAAAAATCATAAAAATCAAATATCATGCATGGTCCTTGGTTGTATCCTGAATTTTTTTAAAAAGCTATGAAGGATATAATTGGGACAATTGAGGACATTTAAAAGGTAGACTGTGTACTAAATAACATTGTATCGGTGTTACAATTTCTTGGCTGTGATAATGATACTATGGTTGTGTAGGAAAACATTCTTATTCTTAGGAGAGTCACGTAAGTATAAGGGGAAAAGGTATTATATCGGCTACTTAAATTTTTAAATGATTCAGCAGAAATTTTTCAAAGAGTGTGTGCCTGTGTGTGCATGTCTCTCTACAGGCAGGAGTGGAGGAGAGAAAGTGCACATGGCAAAATGTTAACAACCGGTGACACCAAGTGAAGGGGTATGTGGATGTTCATTATTCTTTCAACTTCTTTGTATGTTAGAAATTTTCAAAATAAAAATTTGGGGAGAAGAAAGAAAGAAAAAAACACTGACAGACTTACTAGCAGTTTGATATAAGTCAGGTAACTCATTCGCCAACTTTTCCATTGCTATATCTGCTATGGGGCCGAATAAGACCACAGGTCTCTTGAAACCAGCTGAAATGAGACAAGAAAGACCATCAAAACACATACACTTGCCTAGCTGTTAAGATAAGCAGCAAATGTACTGTTCAGGCTTTTGATAATAACATAACTAAATGAAAGAAACTGTATTCTCCTACCCCCAATTCAGCCCAGCTCTTTCCCTTCACTATCTTTACTTTTTTATTTTTTTTTTCCAGACAAAGTCTTGCTCTGTAGCCCAGGCTCGAGTGCAGTGGCATCATCATGGCTCACTGTAACCTCAAACTCCAGAGCTCAAATGATCCTCCTGCTTCAGCCTGCTGAGTAGCTGGGACTACAGACCCGTTTCCACCACACCCGGCTAATTTTTCTATTTTTTGTAGGGTTGGGGTCTCTCTGTGTTGCTCAGGCTGGTCTTAAACTCTTGGCCTCGGCTGGGTGTGGTGGCTCAGGCCTGTAATCCTAACACTCTGGGAGGCTGAGGCGGGGGGATTGCTGAAGGTCAGGAGTTCAAAACCAGCCTGAGCAAGACCCCATCTCTACTACAAATAGAAATAAATTAATTGGCCAACTAAAAATATATATATAGAAAAAAATTAGCTGGGCATGGTGGCGCATGCCTGTAGTCCCAGCTACTCGGGAGGCTGAGGCAGGAGGATCGCTTGAGCCCAGGAGTTTGAGGTTGCTGTGAGCTAGGCTGATGCCACGGCACTCTAGCCCAGGCAACAGTGAGACTCTGTCTCCAAAAAAAAAAAAAAAAAAAAAAAACTCCTCCCGCCTCAGCCTCCCAAAGTGCTCAAATTATAGGTGTGAGCCAGGGCACCTGGCCTATCTTTACCATTTTTAAAGATAAACTTTGCTATTGGTAATATGAGGAAATTTTTGAATGGTGGCACTAAAAATTTTTTTTAGATTGTGGAAATATGCCTCCATTTATGGGTTTGAACAGCTCCCTTTCTGTAAGTTGTGTTCCTTATTAGAATACGATTTCAATTCTATAACCTGGCTTTGGCATAAGTGCCGTAGCTAAGTTAGAACTTGACGATTACGGTCTGAAAATAACAGTAAACCTCCTCAGGGCCCAGTCAGATCCTTTCCCGGCCGCACGCAGCTTCCTCACCTTCTCGCAGCAAGACCCTCTCGTAAGCCGGGAACTTGGTGCTGACGGACACGACGGCCGTGAGGTCTTCCCGACTCTTCCTCAGGTTCTTCTTCACCCCGGACCTCTGGCCACGCATTCTCCAGAAATCTGCCCTGTCCCCAGCGTTGTCTCTCTGGGCGTTCTGAACACTCGCCATTTGCTCCGCTCTGAGAGAAGAGACCACAGGAAATAAGTCCCTAAAGCCAGAAATCACAGCATATGTGTACGTCGTTCACCAAATCGAGTCAACTGGAACTGTGAACTCGGATTAGAGAAGGATTCAGCAATGACAATGAAGAAGTTTCAGACGGAAGCAGAAAAAGGCCAGAGGTAGCTGGCTACATGCTAAAGGTGGCTCGTTCTTTTTTTTTTTTTTGAGACAGAGTCTGGCTTTGTTCCCCGGGCTAAAGTGAGTGCTGTGGCATCAGCCTAGCTCACAGCAACCTCAAACTCCTGGGCTCAAGCAATCCTCCTGCCTCAATCTCCCAAGTAGATGGGACTACAGGCATGCGCCACCATGCCCAGCTAATTTTATATATATATATTAGTTGGCCGATTAATTTCTTTCTATTTATAGTAGAGATGGGGTCTTGCTCTTGCTCAGGCTAGTTTCGAACTCCTGACCTCGAGCAATCCGCCCGACTCGGCCTCCCATGGGTGGCTCATTCTGACACGCAGGTATACAGCAAACACGCCTGCTAAAACACAACGGGTATCTGTTCTAGGTTCCCACGCTATCAGCAACCAGCAAGCGTTCACTGGGGTACATGAGCCTCCCCAAGGACCAGGCACGAGACAAGGGTGACTCTGAAAGCTGTGCTAGTGTGCGACAGCCACCCTGCACCTCCTGTGCAGGCTACGCAAGGCAGCGACACTCCTCGGGAAATCACTCAAACACAGCCAGCGTGTGACGCCGCGCACAGCAAACCGGCCAGTGGCTATTTGCAGTTCAGGCCACTCCCCATGAACAAGAAGTAGATCATGACAGACAATAAAGTCATGCAGGTCTTCCTTTGGGGGGGTTCTGTTGTTTTCTGCAGGGGGAAGGGATTAAGAGGGGTGCAAGGGAAGTGCGATCTCAGATACCTGCTTTTGTTGGGGATTAAGCCTTTCTCCAATTCGTTTCCGATCCTCACAGCCAGCCAGTGGCCCAGCTTGCCGTCATACAGCGTGTCCACCACTCGGAAGACCTCGCCCCTGGTGAAGGCCAGGCTTTGCGGAGTCTCCTTCTCACATTCAAAGTGGCTTCTTATAAAAAATGAATCCCCTCTGCCACAAGCCAGTATGTCTCTATATACTGAAAGACAAAGGCATTGCTTGCTGCATTTGGCTCAGCTAAAGACAAAGCGATCAGCTTCTCCTGTGTCTGCCCAGTCCCTCCACCTCCTGTCTAGGCAGTACGCAGGCAGGCCCTAGGGGAGTCAAAGCTCCAATAACCAACTGTGAGCTGCTGCAACGGTTAATTTTATGCATCAACTTGACTGGGCCACGAAATGCCCAGATATTGGGTCAAACATTATTCTTGGTGTTTCTGTGAGGGTGTTTTGGGATGAGATTAACATTTAAACGGGGGGACTGAGCAAAGCAGACTGCCCTCCCCAATGTGGGTGGGTTGCAGTCGATCAGTTGAAGGCCTGACGTGAACAAAAAGCAGCAACTCTCTCAAGTAAGAGAGAACCACTCTTCCTGCCTGGTAGCCTATGGACAGAGACATCAGCTTTTCCCTGCTCTTATACTAGAACTACACCATTGGCTTTCCTGGTTCTCAGGCCTTAGGACTCAACGAAATCATCAGCTCTCCTGGGTCTCCACCCCACCGATTCAGCCTGCAGATCTTGTCACTTGCCAGCCTCCCTAATTACGGGAGTTGATTCCTTATAATAAATTCCTTTACCTTCTATTGATTCTAGTATCTCCTATAGGCTCTGTTTCTCTGGAGAACCCTGACTGATATAGTTGCCAATAGATCTCTGCAGCAGACAGGGAAGACACTATCAATACCCACTTTACAGACAAGAACAAGGCCTGGGAGGTGAAGCAACCCTCGGACAGGTAAGGGTTAATGTGGGCACCAGCAGCAGGCGTGGCCTTTAGCCTCTATCACATGGTAGCTCAATAATGCCTCCAGGCAGAACTTAAGGAGGCATCATGGTTCAGAAAAGCAATTTTATTCCAAATTGACACGACTAGCGAAATTATTCCAGGAGGTGAACAGAAAACATTTTTATGGAAAGTTAAAAATGGCACCTAAATTTTTTCCAAACACCTGTGACCCAGGGATTAGGTGTCAAGATCCACTTCAGTCTTTTTAAAACCTCGATTTGCCTATTCTGATCCCAAAACACCTCGGTCATCCTTCCCCTACCCACCTCCTCCCACCTAAACTAAATGACCGAAGTTGCTCACCATCAGCTCGGCTCTGAGCTAAAATGGTCACCATTTCACCTTTGGGGATTTCTAACAGGTAGAGAACAGCATCCTCCCGAACCAGCCCTCTGAAATCCTGTGTGTTCACCTGGTAGGAGGGAAAAACAGAAAAAGAAAAAACCAAAAGAAGTTTATAGTAAGGGGCCACCTGAGAGTTTTGTTTGTTTGTTTTCATCCGGGTCTGCCCAGAGCAAAACGGTGATGTAAAGAAGTCCTTACAGTATCTCTGTTCAAGCCTTTCCACTCAGCACTTTGCTAGGGGCTTCAGCTGTGTGGGCGTCACTCCACCTTCCTGCCTCCCCACACTGCCAACCACCTCTTAGGGACAAGCCATTGAACCAAGGACTCATCACCAGATCAGACTAGAACTTCTTGTGGCTGTTTCTGTCTCCCTCTCTTCCTTGAGTTTCCCAAGAAGTGGCCGGGAAGGTGATGTTCAAGTATGAAACAGACAACTGTAATGCAATAGGGAGTAGTGGGGATTGTGACAAATGAGCATGCTGGCCCACCCAGCATTCATGCTGTTTTTATTTTTATTTATTTATATTTTTTGAGACAGAGTCTCGCTTTGTTGCCCAGGCTAGAGTGCCGTGGCGTCAGCCTAGCTCACAGAAACCTCAAACTCCTGGGCTCAAGCAATCCTGCTGTCTCAGCCTCCCAAGTAGCTGGCACTACAGGCATGCGCCACCATGCCCGGCTTATTTTTTTCTATATATATTAGTTGGCCAATTAATTTCTTTCTGTTTATAAGTAGAGACAAGGTCTCGCTCTTGCTCAGGCTGGTTTCAAACTCCTGACCTGGAGCAATCTGCCCGCCTCGGCCTCCCAGAGTGCTAGGATTACAGGTGTGACCCACCGCGCCCGGCCCATGCTGTTTTTAAATTAGTTCAAATAAAGTCTGCAAATAATGATTCTGATCAAGTCTATCTTTCTCCTATACCTTCTATCACCTAAAAGGTGTTTAACATGTATTTATAAAATTGAAAGTTGTTTATAAAATTAAGGAGTATTAGCCTTATGTGGTGGACTTTTAGTTTAATACAGAGCCTTATATTAAATATATTTAAACTTCTGATCCACACATATTTCTGGCAAGGAGCCCACAACATTTATTCCCCAATGACTGAATACAGGACACTGTAAATAGCTTTTGGAATATGAGTTCAAAAGCAAGTAAAACTGAAATGCATCACAAAAATATTTTGAAATCATAATTCTGTACCTTTAAAACTATTTTAAAATAGAATTACAAATAAGCAAAATGCAAAAGTTATTTTAAAGCACCCAATATTTTAATAACATATTATAGAAAAGAAAAGAAGATATAGAATTCCTGTAAAATATTTTCTTTGGTCATTGAGAACTATAGAATCCTTTTAATCATAAGAGTGATGCTTTATTATGGAAAAAAAAGCTATTACTAGTTGATCTTTAATTAAAGCCAAAATTTTTGATTAAGTAAAAGTAGGCATTAGACTGAACCTTATTTGGGGCTTCTAAAATAAAGCGATTTGCTAAAGCAATCAAGTTAACTTTTCCTTTGAAACAATATCTACATTTAAGGTACTGTCATTCCTACCTCTCAGTTTCTCGGAGACAGAGATTAGGGACCATTGCATTTTGATGTCTAATCCTTTCTCGTGCCATTTGTTTATCTACAACTGTATCTATATATGGCCACATGTATGTTTTTACATGTACTGTACATGCTTATATTTATCTGTTTATTTAAATAACACAGGGCCACAGGGGTGGGGGAGGACCTTGGACGTCCCTTTGTCCATCTCTGTGACCATGTGAGACTGACCTTTGATCAAGCCAAATACGGTAATAGTCAAAATTAAACTACATGGGGTAGCTACACTTTAAAAACCACATGGTTAACAATCAAACTTAGAAGGTTTTTTTCCTCCTTTTTTTTCCATCCCCTAAAAGTTTCTGAAAGAAATGACAACCCTGCCAGATATATAACAAAAAGACAGTCAAACCGAGTAGGAATAAACAAAAGCACGTGGATCTCTGTCACTGACAAGGCACACACTCCACCACAGCACAGCACATACATGCTTTAGTTTCACACGTGAGGGTGTCACCTTTACAAAACACAGAGTCGTGCTTAAAAATCTCCCAACAGAAACATGTGATTAGCATCTGTGCACGGCCCGCTTCATATATTCAATTTGGCTATGAAGAGGAACACTGAAACAAATTAAAGTAAAAAAAAAAAAAAAGCCAGGGCAGTACTTTTATACTCAAGATCAGACTGTACAGTCCTTTCCAATAAATATCCTCTTTCATTAGCTATGTAGTCTCCAGGGTCTAGCCGTGTCTGCTATGAGCCTGGAGAGGATTCTGTATCAGCCTCAGCTTGCAATTGTGTAGAAGCTTCTCTGTCCTGGTAGGCAAACTCAGTCCTTTTCAAACCTTTGGAGAACTGAAGACTCCCTTTTGCAGTCAACAGAAAATTTACTTGTACCCAAGAACAAGGACCACCTATTGCCTGACCTCCATACAGGATTACTGCAAAAGCAGCTAGTTCCCACACTTTCTGCCTTGTTGCCAGGGTGATAACAGGAAACACAGCACTTTCATAAGTGCTGAGTCCCATGACTTCTTACCCGTTGGAGCCATTCTCCCTATCTTCGATGACTACTTAACAGAGAGGTCTGACAGCTGAGCCCCTAGGCGAAGTCACTACCTTTCTTCACGAAAATTTAGAAAATCTTTTTTCCCCCCTGTGACACAAAAATATCTCATCCCTGAACCGTTGCGAGCAAAAGCTCCAAGTTTCAAGCTGGCATCCAATGGCCTCACACTAGTTATGAAAAGTGTCCTTTCTTCTTCGTTAGCGTATTTTTCCAAGAGTAAATAGGTATCAGCAGGCACTGGGATGGGATTTTTATCCCTAGCATTTGGTGAGAGGTGTTTCCTAGGAGCATGCAGTACCAGGATGTTCACTCAGGTACACTCAGTCTTCTAGGATCCTGACCAGAGCCAAGGAGGGTCTAGGATTTCACTGGAAAGCTTTCACGAGGCTCATGATGAAGGTTTGTCCTTCATCTGCTCCAGAAATGAAATGTGAACTACCGCAATGAGGCCAAGTGCCAAGAAGGAAGGGGATCGCCTCTTTCTGTACTTTGCTCTCTGCTTCCTTGCAAATTCTGCAACTTTTTCCTCCCCTCTCCTTGGAGCCTAGAAACTCTTACCAGACCCTTTAGTTTATCACATATGGACGTTTCACTAAAGTTAACAAGGAAAAAACTCATATATAAAAACTGCAAGTTTACAGAAGCAGAAATTCCAATAAAGACAATTCCCTGGCATTGTATATTTTTGTAGTAGTAAGATACTTGATATTCTTGAAGTTTATTCTGAAGTTAACAAAGAATGCATATATATATATATACACACATATATATGTATATATATATATCATAAAATATCAAAGTTATCGCTTTTTAATGCTTTAACACCAATAGATTTTACAAACATATAGTAACTTTTAAAGTACCAATATTTGATTAATCAGGAATTCCCTTTTCTGGACAATTTTAGATGTAAATAACATTGAGGGGCATGGGCAATATACATAACCTTAACACTTGTACCCCCATAATATGCTAAAATAAAAAAAATAAAATAAACACACACATATATCTGTAAGATGTTGAAAAGGTTAAAAAAAAAATAACATTGAGCGGTAGCTATTTGTTATCTTCCAATAAGAAAAAAGAATGGACATCGCCCTTGCTTCTCTGTGCCAGGGACTCCACTAGGTGCCTTGTGCTATCTCCTCTAATCTTCCCAGGGTCCCTGCGAGACGCGTATTCTTATCCCTGTTGATCAGGGACAGAAACCCGAGTCTCAGGGTGAGCCAGGGGCACAGAACTAATGAGAGGCTGGGACAGGATTCAAATCACCCAGGCTGATGCCAACACCCACCTTTGTTCGGTTATAGGGCACTGCCCTAAGAGGGACACCAGGCAGAGGGAACGCAATGGAAAACCAAAAATTAGAAAGATCTTACAGAAAGATCTTACTTATAGGCCCTTAGAGTCAATTTTTTTCTTTTGTGTTGTTGTTAATCAAACCCATAAAAATCTTCACAAGAGTTTTAAACACTATAAATTTCCACAGACACAGAGATGAGTTTTGGGTCCCAGGACTGAGAAGACAGGAGCGCCCACTCCAGGAACACAGGGACCTCAATGCTGGCCATCAGCACACCTGTAGCTGGTCTATTTCTACACACTGGACTGCTTCCTCCTCCCTTACGAAAGAACACTGGAAAAGCCCACTCTTTCCAAGTCATTTCTGGAAACAAATTCGAGAAACAAAATTCTTACCTTCAGAATCTGGTCTCCTTCTTGAAGGCCTTCCTGCTCCGCTGAGGTCCCCTCTTGAATGCCAGCGACAAATATCCCGACGTCATTGCCCCCGGCCAAACGGAGGCCAACGCTGTCTCCCTTCTTGAACTTCACCATTTTGGTATTAGGGCTGCAACAGATTCAGTTTCGGGAAGAAAAGATGGGAGATGCTTTTTAAGGAAAGCCTGCTGGCTCCACACAGCTCTTGTCAAATAAAGACACAGCCTGGTCCGAGGAAGCAGGCTCCTAACCCAGGAGGGTGCTGCTCTTGAACACCACTCGACCAGGGTTATTTTTCATGCTTTGTCAGTTGCAGAGCGTTGTGCCTCCCCCTCCCCCACAGGCTGGGACCATCACGTCCCTGCAGTCACTCCTGGGCACCACAGCCTAGCAACACTTCACCTACTTGGGAGTTGTTTATCCAGCAAATACAAATATTCAGAATAACTTTCTGGCAAAGTAGCCAGATAGACAAGCAGACGACATTAACATCCCAGAGTTCGCCCACGTCCACATTTTGCTTTCCCCTACAAATGATTCCTCTTTCTCATAAACACTAGCAACAGGGGTCGGTTAAAGGTGGCTGGTAATGTGCAAAGTCGCCATCTGTAGGTTAAACAGCACCGTTCTTCTGGATTTCGGTTAAGGAGACAAATCGGGGTGTGAGAAGAAAGGGGGGGGAAAGAGAGAAAGAAATAACGTACCCATATGTTGCTTCATCTTCAGGACTAGGGCGAAGAAAAGTTCTTGGGGCTGCTTTTGGTGGAGGAGCTGTGGATTAAAACATAACCTCCTGTTATCAAACTGGAGTAGCAGGAGTTTGTTTCTAAATATAAAGAGCAACGAAATCCACAAAAAAATGTAACTCTATGTCATATGCTACATACGCATATATATCATCACAAACGAAAAGAAGTCCCTCAAGTGAAGTTCAACTCTGAGGCACTGGCAGATGCCAATGATGTGCGAGAAAGGAACCTCTAAAACGCAAGACGCACAATCACGTACGAGAGGATAATAGCTGCTTTTTATAACTTAAAAGACATAATAATGGTATCATTTCCCTGTAAGTATTTATGCATATAAAATTACAAAAATTGTAGAGTAGCAGGGGCAGGGTTGGATGAGATTGGGATTGAGGATGAGAGAAAAAAAGACTTCAGCTCATCAAATACGACAAAATGTGACCACTTTTGATGGCATATAGAAAAGGCTCTTATTTTTATTTATTTATTTATTTTATTTTCCGAGACAGAGTCTCGCTTTGTTGCCCAGGCTAGAGTGAGTGCCGTGGCGTCAGCCTAGCTCACAGCAATCTCAAACTCCTGGGCTCAAGCAATCCTGCTGCCTCAGCCTCCCGAATAGCTGGGACTACAGGCATGTGCCACCATGCCCGGCTAATTTTTTTTTCTATATATATTAGTTGGCCAATTAATTTCTTTCTATTTATAGTAGAGACGGGGGTCTCGCTCTTGCTCAGGCTGGTTTCAAACTCCTGACCTCGAGCAATCCGCCCGCCTCGGCCTCCCAGAGTGCTAGGATTACAGGCGTTAGCCACCGCGCCCGGCCTAGAAAAGGCTCTTTTAATCTTTCCAATGTTCAGACAGAAAAGGGCCTCTTCCATATATGAGAAGGACTTTATATTTCTCTCTCTCCTTCCCGCCACCCTGTGGAATTAATAAGCACACACTTCTGAACACAACGGTTGCAACTAAGTGGTCTTAAAGCCTCACCTGGGGGTTCCTCTTGGTATCTGGGCTCCTTGTTGGTCTCTGTGACAACTGCAGCTGCAATATCCCCCGTGGACTTGAACGGAGTGGGCATGGCACCCATCCTGGACAGTCTGTTCGGTGTGTCCTCTCTTGAACTTAAGCAAAGGTCGTGTGAATTGTCTCATGAGTCAACATATTCACGAATACATAGGTGTGTACGCTCACAGTGACATGTGCAAGGAAAAACAGACACCCTCTTACCTGGGCCTTTCCTTCAGCTTCTCATTGGAGGAATGATAGTCATAATCGGAATACTGCTGGCGCCTCTCCTCTGGAGAAAATGATCGGTTTGACTCTATTTCCGAGATATCTGGTTTCAAACATAAGAAAAGACTTTCTAATCAAATATTTAAGACATGTGTCAGAAATTATAGTGTTTTCTGGGTAGGAAACGTGTGGAATGGAAGAGAGGCAGACAGTAAATGTGCTATTAGTCTAATAGTCTTCCCCTGGGGAGGGGGAACCTGATTGTTTTAAGGGAAAGGCATTAATTAATAAAGAGGAAGCCAAATTCAGAATTGTGTATTTCTCTTTTATCCAACTTTCCATCAAAGCTGCTACTGAAGAGCTGAAATTCAATTACTGGATTGTAGACATATACGTTCACTCTTACCAAATGGATTAGTGCTTCTCAAACATTAAGGTACATACAAATCTCCCAGGGATCTTGTTAAGATGCAGTCCTTGTGGGGAAGGGCCTCAGGTTCTGCACCTCTTTCAAGCTCCCAGAAGACCCTCATGCTGCTAGGCGCTGAGGACCACACTTCGAGTAGCAAGGTAATAAACTATAAACCCCTAGCATGCTGAGCTTATTTCCATGCTTCTTTTGTTTTCCTGCACTGCACCTATAGCAGTGACTGACTTTCTGATACACTGAAAACTAAAGTGAGTTTTAAAGTTTTACAAGTAAATTCTTTTTTAAAAAAAAAAATCAACAAAAGCCTATTTTACAACTTGAGAACCTTATGTGTTCTAAACTCTTCTGCACAAAAGCAACAGTAGAATAGGATATATAGTGACTACTTATTTTTATTGGCAATTTTTACAATATTAAAATGCTATCCTACCTAAAATTCATACTCAAGTAATGAATACTGGTCTTTAAAGAGGGGTGGCACAGATCGCTAATTATTATTATTTTTTTAATTTCAGCTTATTATGGGTGTACAAATGTTAAGGTTATGTATATTGCCTGTGCCCCCCCCCCCCTCCTTGAGTCAGAGCTTCAAGCGTGACCATCCCCCAAACGTTGCACATCTCACTCATTATGTTTCTATATACCAGGAGTCCTCAAACTACGTCCTACGGGCCACATGCGGGTGTATTTGCCCATTTGTTTTTTTACTTCAAAATAAGATATGTGCAGTTTGTTTGTTTGTTTGCAGTTTGATTGTTCATAGTTTTTTTTTAAACTACAGTCCGGCCCTCCAACGGTCTGAGGGACAGTGAACTGGCACCCTGTTTTATATACTATATACCCATCCCCTCCTCCCTCCCCTCCCACCTGCCTGACACCCAATAAATGTTATTCCTATATGTTCACTTAGGTGTTGCAGATCACTAATTATTAATAATGAATACCACAACATTAGCCATTTCGATTCTATTATAATGTCTATCTGTTTTAGCTGTTGTACAAACTGTCTTCTCGTTGTTGGAAATACTAATAAGCCGCTTTTCAAAAACCACACAACTGAGTACAAGAATGAACAATTAGCAAATGTATAAATGATACGGTTAGTTCACATTTTGCTAACAGAGGCCTAATTAAGTGTCCTCTGGGAGTTCATAAGTGCACCAGAATTTCATACTGGAAACCTAATTTCAATAGACCCTTTAATAAGCAAATAACAACTAAATACTGATCTTTTGGGATTAAAGTTTAAAAGGGAGGGTTTCATTGGAAATTTAACTTCCCACTGGATGGCTATGCTAAATAGAGGTAACAATACACAAGCAACAGCTTTCTTTACCCCCAGCCAAGCTCACAGCCTCTCCTTTTACCTTCTATTTCCGAGTCACTGTCGTTTAATGACGGGATATTGATGAGGGTCTGCTTGCTGTCTCTCAACACCACTAGCTGCAGTTTTCCTCTTGACTTTTCTATCAATTTCCGAGCATCCATTAAAGACATGTTCTCTGTTACAGTTCCATTGATCTGCATTTATGAAGAATGGTAATGTTATATGTCATACGATTATTTACAGCAAAGCAGAAAATTCATATTTTCCCTGTCTAAAACTATAAAGATTTTGCTCAGATATTCAAGACATGTGCTTTAGGATGACTAAATAAAAATGAATTATCCTTTAAATTAAATATAATCCTGCTTGCCTGGATCCCAAATACAGGTATAAGTTACTCTGCTAATTTATTTAACGTCCAAGCTCAAGACAATGGTTTGGTTTACTACTGGAACGTGTTTCCTGCCCGGAGAGGTTTACAAGAACTATTAAATATTCAGCATTCATATACCACCAATTCTCCTCCTCACCTTTCCTTAGTTTAGGGAACAGGAACCTAAACCTTAAATAAACAGGGAAGAAGTAAGCAGTCATGGAGTTTGTTTGTTTGTTTGTTTTAAATGACATTAAACTGTTACAAACCTCCAAGTCTGGTTTCTCTGATAAAAATCATGTCACTATGCTCTCTTCTGGCCTCTGCATTACTACTAATGCCATCACAACTGAGTTTCACTGTATTAGGACTTGAACGTGGAAAGGCAGGCTGTGAACTCCAGCATGCACACTACTGTTCTCTACCCTCATCTGCCCACCTTGAGAATTATGTCCCCTTCGTGAAGGTTGCCGTCTTTAGTTGCCAGGCCTGTTCTGGTCATTTCCTTTATGAAGATTTGGCTCCCAAGCCGGAGACCATACTCTAGGAGAAAAAAACAGAAACTTACACATATGTCATCAAGTTGTTCAGAAAACTTAGTCTAGTTTTCAGGGCTATTTAAAAATATTCATAAAAAAATTAATGTTGTGTATTGGACATTCTGTAAGATAACTAGCCTGGACTCTTCAAAAAAGTCCATGTCATAAAAAATAAAAGAGGTAGGAGGATTATTCTAGATTAAGAGACAAAAACCAAACACAATGCATAAACCTTCATTAGATCCTCGATCCACTGAGGGAATGGAGAAAGGAGAGAGGGTTACAGTACTTTGGGGCAATCTGAAAATGAACTATACTATTTTAAAGTGATATTAATGTTAATTTTGTTAAGGTGATAATGGCATTATGGCAATGTAGGAAAATGTTCTTATCCTTGGGAGATACTTGCTGAAATATTCACAGGTAATGGCTGAGTTGCCTGCAACTAACTCTCAAATGGTTCCAAAAAACCCTCTGAGAGAGATAAGGTGGGTGGGAGGGAAGGGGAGGAGAAAAAGGGAGGAAGAGGAAAAAGAAAGCAAATGTGACATAATGTTAACAACTGGTAAAACTAGGGGAAGGCTATATGGGTATCTGCTATAAAATTAACACTTTTCAAATAACATGTTGGGGAGGAAAAGACAATTTAGCACATCTTAATAGGAATGTTCTGCTGACAGGGAGGTTGCCCACAGGCAGGCACTGCAAATATTATAGTATAATCTACAGCAGCTCAGATTGTGTGGGCTCTGGCACAGAAAGAAATTCAGAGTGTGAAGAAAAGTGTAAAGAAGTCAGGCACAGCAATTAGTAAAGCATTTAATAAAAACCAGCATAGCTTTGGGGTCTAAAGACTTTGAATTGGTAACAAAAGAAAAAATACTGTATTTACTAGGTATGCATATTTTAAAAGACTTTCAATGCTGTTCAGGCTATTCAGATTTTACTTATTAAATCTGTAAAATTATATATTTTAAGAATCAATTTTGGTTATTTTAGGAAGCTACCACAACCTAGCAGGTTTTAAAAGAGGCACATTAAAATTTTTTTTATTATTATTCTGACTGAAAAACCTTTTAATTATGAAACAAAGTGACTTTCTACAGTACAGGAAAGGTATGAAGTAGATTTAAAGATAAGTTTTAAATGACTCACACACAGTAAACCTGTCAGCACCAGATCTTACCACAACGATTCAAAGTATTGAGGCCCATCCCCCACCCCTTTAGGAAGCTGACAGTCGAGAAAGGCCTAAGGGAAAGGCCTTCATGGACAAGGACCCTCTGCTGGTCAGATGGCCTCACAGCCCAGACAAGCTTAACCGATAACTTCTTTCTGGTATTATCAACAATTCCTCTACTCTCTTAAAAACTGCACTCTTATTATAAAGTCTGCAAATAGACTTATTGGTGCATATACAGGCATTTCTTAAATCAAGAAAAATAAATCAGCTGACCAGCTTTAAAGACATCTATAAGCAAGGCAATATGGTGCCCATGAAATGTAATAGCTTGTCATAAGGATTCATCAAATGTAGGTCTTACCTACAGTCAGATTTCTTTAAAGATTAATTCTTATGCAACCCTAGCCAGTGATAGCTAAGTTATTGTGTAATCTTAGCAAAAGGTGGCAAAAAATTTTCTTTTAAAAAAAGTGGAATTTTTTTGTTTTTTAATGATTTCCAAGTCTGGGGAAGAAAATGGCTAAGAAAGAGTAAAATGCTATATCGCAAAAAAGTATAGTCCTTTTTCTCCCTGATTTACTAAGACCAGTCATGACTTAGATAGTCTCTTAGGACAGATAATGTCTTCTTAAATTGTGGGTTGCAATCCATTAGTGGGTCTTAAGATCAATTTAGTGGCCAGGTGTTACGGTTCATATCTATACTTTGGGGAGGTTGAGGTGGGAATTACTGGAGGCCAGGAGTTCAAGACCAGCCTTGGCAACATAGTGAGACCCCATCTCCATATAAAATTGAAAAAACTAGCTAGGCACAGTGGCTCATGCCTGTAGTCTTAGGAGGCTGAGGAAGGAGGCTTGCTTGAACTTAGAAGTTGGAGGCTGCAATAAGCTACGATTGATTACCCTGCTGCACTCCAGCCTGGGCAACAGAGCTGAGACCTCATCTCAAAATAAATAATAAATCAAATTAGTAAGTGGCAACCAGCCAGTTTTAAATGTAATAAAATGTAATATAATGGAACCTCTCAGACTGCATCACACAGCAGAATAAGCACTGTTCCACGAAATTTCTGTTCAAATCTTTGATATGCAGGTATATCCATGACTGTCTACAGATGTGGTTCTTTCTGTGATAGGAAGGGGAAGGGAAGGAAAGAGAGACATCTGAAAAGCAGAGCCTTAGGTAACTCAAGAATTCAGGGTGTGTGTCCAATCAAATGGGTGTTAAACCTTTCTGAAGGGGATCTCAGGCCAAATTATCTTTCTTGAAACTTCTCTACAATCCACCTTTCAACCTGGACGCAAGATGGTTCTTACTCTCCAATTCTTAGGGATGAATGAATGACTATCTCATTATAAATCGTCATAAAGATTCTGTGAGATCCTTACACCACCTAAGATGCACACTCCTTGGAGACAATGCAACCTCAACTCTCACCTTTACTCTCTTGGACTGGATTCCAGGAATCTCATTACTCACATCCCTGCATCATTCTTCAGTTATTACAACAAGCACCTAGTTACATAACTCAACTTCTCATGAAAAATGAAGGAAAGCAAACCCCTCTCATCTGACAGGCTATTAAAATGCAAATCCCAAACCTCAAAAGCAAGGAGTCTCTCACTCTGCATTCTCAAGGGCTCTTTATTTTTTTTCCTCTTAGAAGAGGAACAATTAAAGAACAAAAGGAGATGAAAGATGATATATGTTAACAGGGAATTTTAAAAGCCAGAAGACAAGAACCGATCCTAGAAGTATCTCAACACCAGGCTTAAAAGCCCTGTTCATTCACCTGGTTTCCTATCACCTATTTCCAGGGGAAATAGTGTTTGAGTTCTAGCTTCACCATTTACTTACTGGCTTCAAGACGTGGGCAAGTTGCTTCCCCATTCTGAGTTTCAGAAGCCTCACCTATGAACTGCAGGTGTTACTAGCTTCTCTAGCTGCAGGAGTTTAGTGAATCTTGGATATGATCAAGTGTGTGTGCAACATGGTATGGGCAGACTGGGCCAGAGCCTGCCCCATCTGTGGGCATGTACCACAAACCCCTCTATATCATGGTATTCCTCACCTGTGAATCAGAAACGAAGCCTCCTACCACACAGGGTTCTTGTGAGGACTAAATAATGGAATATTTATTCAGCATAGCCTCTGGCATAGAGCAGAAACTCAAAGAAGACTAGCCACAGTACTGTCCTCTATTGCGGTTTCTCCAACTTGAGATGCCTCAAGGTCACCAGGACAGCTTATTGACACACAGATCCCAGGGTCTCACCCCATGGTTTTTGACGCAGTGGGGCTGGGCTGGGGCCTGAGAATCTGCATCTCCAATGTTGCTTTGAGAACCACTGGCTTGGTAGTTCAAAGCCAAAAAGCCCGGGAGCCTGGCTCTGCCACTCATGGCACAAGTTTGTGCAAGTCAGTGAACTTTCTGTGCCTTCGTTTCATTGTCTATAAAATGACGCTATAAGAGTAACTCCACTCCCTCAGGATATGGTTCTGAGTATTAAATAAAGTAACAGGTATCGGGCATCTAGGTCAATGCTGGCACATTTAAGTGCTATGTCGTCACAGTGCTTTTCTTACGGCACCAAGCATGCCTACCTTCATTCGCTTTGCTTTTTGTCAGAAGGACCCCGATGGGCCTGTCCGGGTCCTGCTGGCCCGCGTGCCCCGGCCGCCCCCTGGGCTCGGGGCTGGGGCTGCGGGAGCGCAGGTGCTCGCGGCTGCGGGCCACCGGGTACCGCGCGTCGTGCTGGGCTCTGCGGCCGTAGTCCGCCGACGGGCTGTAGGCGCGCTCGTAGTCGGGGTCGTAGGCCTGGCCATAGTCCCGGTCGATGCTCCGGCCGCAGCTGCGGTCCCGGTGCTGGCGTGGCGCGAAGTCGTGGTCCAGGCCGCGCTCCAGGCTGCGGCCCCGGCTGCGGTCCCGTGCGCGCTCGTAGTCGCGGTCCAGGCCCCGCTCCAGGCTGCGGCCGCGGCTGCGGTCCCGGGCGCGCTCGTAGTCGTGGTCCAGGCCGCGCTCCAGGCTGCGGCCGCGGCTGCGGTCCCGGCTCCGCGCCCGCTCGTGGGGACGCCCTCGCTCGGGGCTGTCCTCCCAGCTGTGGCTGCGCCCCCCGTGGCTCCTCTCGCTGTACCCACTGCGGAAGCTTCTGCCGTCAAACTCGTCCATCACCTCAAAAGCCCGGTCATCGTGATTGAGGGCAGGGCTGCCATGCAGCGGGGCCACCTGCACCTTCCGGGGCCTCTTGACCACCTGCCGTCAAAACAAAAACGCAATGCGGACACAGGACAATCACGACTGAATGTAGGGAACCCAGTGGCCAAGAGCCCCGGTTCCAGCAAAACTGCGTGTCCCCATCTTAAGGATGTGATGAGCATTGTAGGGGTGGAAAGGATTACCTCTATCCCTTTTTAGGGAGAGGCAAAGAAACACACTGTAACCAAAATGTCTAAAA
This sequence comes from Mirza zaza, assembly GCA_008750895.1. Taxonomy (NCBI): domain Eukaryota; kingdom Metazoa; phylum Chordata; class Mammalia; order Primates; family Cheirogaleidae; genus Mirza; species Mirza zaza. The sequence goes on from VSMD01096362.1 coordinate 40,512, forward strand.
AAAACCCCACAATTTTGTTAATGGGAGGTGGACAGGTGGAAGGGGGGAGAAGGGAAAGGGTACGCACTTTCGTAGTGGGTGCGGGGCGCACCACTTGAAGACTGGACACACTTGAAGCTCTGGCAGAGTGGGGTGGGGATGGGGGGCAGGGGCAAGATATGTAACCCTAACAATATTTGTACCCACAGAATTTAAGAAAAAATAAATAAAATTAAAAAAAAAAAACAAAACTGTGTGTCCCTGCCCACTCGCGAAGGTTCAGGTTCCTCATCAGGAGAACAGAGACAATAAACACCTCAGAGGGTTAGAAAAAATTAAGACTCTGACTGCGAGGCTTGAATTAAACTACTACTACTAATACCTCCAAAATCTGCTTCTACTCAAGTTTGAAAAGCCTCAGAGGCCTAAATCACTATTATAAAATTCAAATGAAAATCCAGAAAGTGTGACATTCTATATATAACTGCCTAGAGGGGAGGGTGGATGAAGAGAAGTTGATTAATGGATACAAATGTATAGTTTGACAAAAGAAATAAGACCCAGTGTTAGACAGATCCATTGGGTGACTATAGTTTACAACATTCTGTTGTGTATTCCAAAATAGTTAGAAGAGAACAATTTGAATGTTTCTACCATTAAAAAAAAGACAAACATTTAAAGTGATGACTATCCCAAGTACACTGATTTGATCTTTACAAATTACATGAATTAAATTATCACGCATATCCCAAAACTATGTATGTCTACCATGCATCAACTTAAAAATTGTAAAAAAAAACCCAAGAAAATGGCATTAAAAAAGTGGGGGTGTGGTGGGGGAGGGGCAAGGGGAAAGAGAATCTTCTAGATTATAAGGGACTAAAGAGACAATGATCAAATGCATTCAGTGAATTTTCCATCCTGGATGGGGAAGAAAAAAAGTCTATCAATGAGATCTTTCGACATGAACTGGACATTAGATGAAACTATAGAACTATTATTTTCTTAGACAGGATAATATTACAGTTATGTAGATGAATGTCCTTATTCTTAGGAGATGCAGGCTAAAATAAGTAGGATCGAACTGTCATGTCTGTCTTTCCTTCAAATGGTTCGCCAAAACTACCTATTAAGTGTTTACAAAATACATAGTGACCAGGTAAAGATGGCAGGATACTAACACTTTAGAAGATACATAAATCTTTATATTACCCTGATCTTTCAACTTTTCTTTTTGCTTGAATATTTTCATACTACAAAGTTGAAAAAAATTAAATACCATATAGCCGGTATATCCCCCCTAGCATTGCCCTTAAACATGCTTTATTATAATTCTTGCTTTATGTGTCTACCTGCCCAGCTGGAGTGAACACTCCTTGCAGGACACACTGGCCCCGAGGCCTAGTGGCATCTGGCTCATAGTTGATTCTCAGCCAGTGTTTGCTGAATGAATGAGTGAATGAATAAATGAATGAATGCAACAGACTGCCACTGTTCTCTAAGAAACTCTTAGTCTATGAAGATAAAACAGATCTTGTTTATGCCTTTACGAATGAGTTTTTAAGCTGAAAGTTTTTTTTCCAAATTAACACTGTTTTACCAGTGTTCTGAATCTAGCCAATTCTCTTAGGGAATAATTGTCTCACCTGGTTCATAAGTCAAATTCACTCAGATTAGAGCATCATTGTCCATAGGAGGACTTGAGGCAAGGCAGGGAGGATAACATACATACATATGTCTTCACATCCTCCAAAAGCTCTAAGGATCCAAGAAGTAGCGGTCCCTGCATTATGTGATTTTTGTCAAATTCTCAAAAGCAAATGGTAACTTTCTTCTGGGCATAAAAACAAAACGCTACCGAGGCAAGCTGAAAGCAAACACAGAACTTACGATAGCCGCGACCTTCCCACTTTTTCTCAGCTGCTGAACTGCAAATGAATGGAGCACGTCTTCCATGGGGGTGCCATTCACCATGACCACTCTGTCATTTTCTCTGTAAGTAAGAAATGAAAATGGGTTGTGAAAAAAACTTCTCTCTGTTCATTATAAATCAATTTATTCAGGATCAAACAGAAGCAGCAAATCAATCTAAATGCTGACTCGAGGGCTCCCATGTCTGATGACTCCCAAGGCTCAGTCAACTTGGTCTGAGCTCTTCCTAGGAAAGGCTCTGGGAGCCACACAGCTCCATTTTGAGAGTGTCGAATACAGGGCGTCCACCTGCGGAGAAAGAGGCCTGCCCTCCCCAAGCCACGGGGTCATCCCAGGAGGCACTCAATGGTGACAAGGTCTAGACAGCAAAAGGAATTTCTGTTACCAGTCCCCTGTTCCCTGGGCTGTATAGTGGGCTTCAGAAAGCCCACAAACACTCCCTCAAAGTAGGTATGTATCTATTTGTGCTTTTTGGGAAGAAAAGACGTCAAGAGCTTGCCTCAGATTCTTAAAGAAATTATGAGGTCACAGAATCCTAACTATCACTTCAGCTTATCCCAAAACTTACTTGAAAATTTTCACTGCTTCATACGAAAGGCTACTAACTTTGATAGGACTATAGAGGCCTTCAATGGCAGCAGAACCCAAACTTTTGAGCTATCTGGCCAATGCAGCTGGCTGTACAGCTCACTTTTGATTCTGCCCTCAGGAGTTATCCTGTGAGAATCAGGCAAGCATCTTTTAAAACAAGCATTATCAGCCAGGCATGGTGGCTCAGGCCGGTCATGGTGGTTCACACCTGTAATCCTAGCACTCTGGGAGGCCCAGGCGGGAGGATCGCTCAAGGCCAGGAGTTCGAGACCAGCCTGAGCAAGAGCGAGACCCCGTCTCTACTAAAAATAGAAAAAACTTAATTGGCCAACTAAAAATATATAGAAAAATTTAGCTAGGCATGGTGACGCATGCCTGTAGTCTCAGCTACTTGGGAGGCTGAGGCAGGAGGATTGCTTGAGCCCAGGAGTTTGAGGTTGCTGACACGACAGCACTCTAGCCCAGGCAACAAAGTGAGACTCTGTCTCAAAAAAAAAAAAAAAAAAAGGCATTATTCCCTCAAGCCAGAGTTGGAAAACTCATATTATCCTGTAGTAAATTTCCCTAATTTCCACATCCCTCTTACAAATAGGATGAGCATTAAGCCAAAGTCTCCTCATTAAATGCTTAAGGAATGCAAACTAAAACAAACACAGATAGTGTTAGGTAGGCATCAGTAGGGGGAAAAGCATGCCAATTTTAAACTCCATCTTCACAAATGATTCCTAAACCTTTGAGTGACATGTGTCACTATCTTCCTGTGACAACAACTGCCCTCCTCTCCTCCCTCCAGAGTTGATATGTTCCCAAAGGTTTGGGGAGTGATTGCTCAAATATGGCGTGTTACGGCCTCAATTCCCACCTGAAGGCTTTTTAAATGCTACAGAAAAGTGTCTATTTTAACTTTAAAAAGTGCACACCAACCAAAACCCCCCATCTGGGGCCGCCCAAGGGAGCTGGCGAGGCTGAGGGACAAGGGAGGGACACTCACTGGAGCAGCCCGTCGGCAGGCCCGCCCGGGAGCACATCCGAAATGACAATTGACGTTTCTCCATTTTCAAAGTGGGGGTTGTCTCTGCCTCCAGACACCGCAATTCCAAATCCTCTTTTGGAATCCTGTTCATTGGAGTTGGGAGGAAAAATTAAAAATCCTTCCGTAAGTAGCTTTCAGGGTTTATTACAAGCACTCCATAAAATAAAGGTCGAATCAATAACCCGAGACCTTTCGGGAACAGATGGGCTTACAGAAACAAACAAGAAACAACATAAAGCGTAGTCACAGTCAACCGACAGGTTTATAAAGGGAAATTCCTTATCTAAAACAGACAGCCAGTGAGAGCTGGAAAATATTGATAGTGCAGACTGGAGTTATCACGAGAAGCTGTCAGGGATGGGATATACTGTCGTCTGTCCAAACAGGGATGTGCTGTTTGAAGCACCAACTATTACCTCTTTTTATCAGAATGGCCTGAGCTGGAAAAACTTCAGTAAAAACTGAATATGTGCTAAAATTATATTTTTAAAGTATACCTTTAATTTCAAGTTAGATGAGCTAGTGGTTTCATTTTAATATAGAGCAAACAAGAAGTACATGGATTTTAAAGATAAAATCTGACCATAAAATTAGTGTTGAGATCTTATGAGACAGCAAACCCTTAAACCTTTTTCTACATGCATAGAAGATTGGAAATACAGATTTGTTACATCCATGATTGGTATAGCAATGCCTAACAGTGACCCTAGATAATACAGAATCCTAAATCAATTCAGTGTTTAAAAAAGCTAAGCCCAGTTTCATCCAGATAATATGGGTGTATGTGCCTATATAATCCTAAATCATGGTTTGATTATGTAAAAATCTACTCAGAGAATAAAAGAAAATCTTTCCCCCAAAGGAAAAGTTCCCATGTGGGGCCCAATATGCTGATTAATTATAAACAAACTCAAAACAGGTTAGGTTGTTGTCTATTAATCACATGGCTTTGAATTTGGCAGCACCATCACCTGGCACCTGGTTTTAGACAGTGGCAGCTCCATCCTCTATATCAAGCCTAAAACGTTTCTCATCTCTGCAAATTTGGGGTCCACAACTCATGGAGTATATGAAATACTGGGGGAAAGGGCATGAGGTTAGAGTCAGAAAGAGGACAAGAGTTGAAAATAAGACCTAAACAGGCAAAATCCCTCAAGTGAAAAAAAATCCATGATCACTGATCCGAAAGTTTGAGCACATGGGCTCTGACCCAGTGACATTTTTTTCTACTTGGATTAATTCAACAAACATTTAATTCAGGAGCCAAATTTTCATTGAAGACAAGGCTCAAAGCTCATGATTCTGAGGGTCAAAGGAAAACTCTCCCTTTGAGGAACTTACAATCCCCCCCTCTAGGAAATGACAGTGACTCGAGGGATTCAGGAGGAAGAAGATCTCTGCAGGGCCTTGGAAAATCGCTGCAATGCTGACATGAAGGCAGCTTGATGGAGTAAGAATTCAGGATGGTGAACACAGTTCTAGTCCAGCTGCACCTTACATATGACTTACAGACTCTGCTGCTACTCTTGTTTAGAGTGGGGCTAACACTTACCATGACTACCTTGAATTTTGCTGTCAGAATAAAAAGGAATACAGCTAATATGTATTTATTAAGCATCAACCATGTGCCAGGCTCCATGGATTGGAAGCTGTATGCATCACCTCATTTAATCAAGAAGGATAATACCTGAGAAATGACTTCAAAAAAAGAAATGAAATCTATTTACCTGTGGTATCACTTCTACTTTCTATCCCATTGTGGGGAGGTGGAAGGAGACAGAAAAATTTAATTCAATTAACTCAACCCCTTTTAATATAATCAGGAGTGGGCCAAGGAATAGAATCCATGTCTCCTGATTCCCAAGGCAATCTTTTCAAATTTAGTTTGGACTTAAAACTCACTGAGGTTGTTATAAGGTATGCATGTATAATTAAAATTATAGAAGTTGTGAAAGCTATCTCAACATCCTTCAACAGTACAGGATATTTTCACTCTTCCCTTTCTTTTCTCTCTTTCATAACCTGTTCTGTCTAGAGATAGGTGAACATAATAAATAACCTCTAAAATGTGCTATATTTTACAAGTCTTAACCAAAAAATATAATAGTAAGCAAATCTTTGTTAATACTGTAATTGTTGCCAGCTATTACCTACAATGTACTCCCACCTCATGGGAGAAAACACCAAAAAATGTGATCTGGAAAATAAATAAATAAGATCCGTGATCTGGAAAATCAAGTACATGACTATAGAATAATGTGCAGAACTCACCTTTTGAAGGGTCACAGTGTACTGTTCCCATATCAGCTCTTCCATGCCTGGGGCCTGTTTTAAAACAAGCAAAACCCATTTGATTAAAATCACAAACATTTCAATGCTAGAAATAAAATTATAATTCAAAACGCCTGAATATAAAAGTCCAGCTCACATTTTCTATATGCCAGGAAGAGTTAATATTTGTTCATTATGCTACCTATTTTCAAACACACTCTCCTTCAATGAAATGGCTAGAAATAAAACTAGAAAATTAGTGAAATATACAGTGAGACGGACCGTAAAAAGGATAAAATGTTAAGTGCTGAGCTCTTATATTATCACCACTCCAAAGCACTGTCATCGTAAAACCCCTTAAAAAATCTAGTTTAAAACAGATTTTTGTTTTTGTTTTTTAAACCACTACCCTCCCTCCTTCCTGTCAAAGGTGACCTTGTAGGCAAATTTTCTGTGGTTATACTGAAAATATCCTTGGCTTTATCATAGGGTATGCCCAGTTGGGTAATCTGTGGTATCTTTTGGCTTTTTCTCAATATTACTGGGTATGAAAGATGAAAATGCCTTCATAACTAGATAACCAGGGCTTCCATTTCTGACAATATTCCAAAACAGTCTAGAAAAACCCAATAGTGGTGATGTCATTTAAAAAATAATAATCCATTAAGTGCAGGCTGCCTTTGAGAAGGCTAGAAATGCCAAGAAAGCTCAAAACCACAGACAAGCCAGTCCTGAAGCCCACATTTAGACAGCAGGCTGAGCATCCAAATGGGGTGGCAGATTAGATCCAAGTGGATATATTAGGGAGAAATTACCACCATGCAGATGGAGACAGCAGGGATACTTGCTGTAGGTGGAGTAGAAATAACTAAAAATATCTCCTTGGAGAATTTCTATCAACAGGCCTGTACACACACAGATTTGGGACTGAAATTCATATTACGGACGTGACCACACTCCCCTACGACAACTCACGGGCAAAGCGATTCTGCACCGCAGTGCCACACGCAAATCCTCTCCAAGGAACACACTAAACACAGCCTTCAAAGACACTATCTATCTAAGGAACATGAGTTCACAATTTAAACATACTCCAGTCACCATGAGTGAGAGTTAAAGGAAACATAAACTGAAGAATCAAAGACTGTACATATTGGAAATATCAGTGACAAAAAAGAATATATATAATATGTATCAAAATTAAAAGGGGTTATTGAGAGTCTAATGAAATAACAAGAGACCATCAAAAATGACCAACCAAATCTGAAAAAGCAGTAAATAAAGTTTTTAGAAATGAGAAAAATATAATTGAAGTTACATAAACAATGGATTCCCACCATATACTACATATAGTTGAAAACAATGAACTGAAAGACAAATGTGAAGAAATTGTCTACAATGTGGCATAAAGCATTCAAAAGTGGGAAATGTGAAAAAGAGGTTAAGAGTAAGAGTTCCCAAAAGAGGTAAGAGTATAGGGCAGACGCAATACCCAGAGAGTAATGGCTCTTCCAGAAATTGGAGATTTCTCAGCTTTAGAAAACCCAACACATTGCAGCAAGGTGAATCAAAAAACGGCATCTTTATCACGCTTAAAACAGTATTTTTAAAACATTATCAGTGAATTGAGAGGGCAGAAAAGATTTAAAAGAAAAAATAAAAAACAAGGATAGAGTATTACCATAGACCAGCAATAAAAGAATTTTCAAAGGATAAATTTAAGAAGGAAAACAATTCCAAAAGGCCTAAAAATGTAAGAAAGAATGTCAGTGAACCTAAATGCATATAGACCACATGCAACTATACCAATAATGTCTGATTTATTAAAAAAAAAAAATAGAACCAAAGCACTGAGCAAAATAGTATATAAATCAAGAGAACCTAGTCATGATGAACCTTCTAAATATTTTATTCAGCGGCAGGATAAAGCTACTGATTAATTTTGAACTTCATTAAGTTAAATCTACATGTTCGATTTTCTAGGATAAGTACTATGGGAATGATTTGGAGGACATAACTTCCAAAAGAACAGAGGGGAAAAATAAAATGAAAAAAAAATACTCAATCCGGCCGGGCGCGGTGGCTCAAGCCTGTAATCCTAGCTCTCTGGGAGGCCCAGGTGGGCGGATCATTTGAGCTCAGGAGTTCCAGACCAGCCTGAGCAAGAGCGAGACCCCATCACTACTATAAATAGAAAGAAATTAACTGGCCAGCTAATATATATAGAAAAAATTGGCCGGGCATGGTGGCGCATGCCTGTAGTCCCAGCTACTTGGGAGGCTGAGGCAGCAGGATTGCTTGAGCCCAGGAGTTTGAGGTTGCTGTGAGCTAGGCTGGCGCCATGGCACTCACTCTAGCCTGGGCAATAAAGTGAGACTCTGTCTCAAAAAAAAAAAAAAAAAAAAAATACTCCAGCCAAAAGATGGTAAAGGGGAAATATAGAAATAGCAGGGCAAATATAAAACATAAACAATGATTGTAGAAAAGAATATAGAAAAATAATCACAGTATTAAAAAACCAGACTGTCAGACTAGATTAGAAACAAGAAGATCCAGCTATATGTCTTTTAAATAGAGAATACCTAAAACATAAGAATACTAAGTAATCTAAATTTATTTATAAATAAAAAGCCTTGCTGAATTTATATACAAATTAAAATAATTTAAGAAAAACTATCCAGTTGTTCTACATTAAAAAAAATTTTTTAAATTAATTTTGCTATTCCTGCACTGATACTAATAGAGACAGACAAGACTTGAAAAATATCCAGATAATAATGTTTTCCCTAGTTAAACTCTTAGGCTTGGGGGAAAGAAGCTCGGTACAAAAGGCGATTATCAACCAATAATACATTGGAGCAGATAATTTATTCCTTTTGATTAGAAAGGGTCAAGCAGAGGCTGTTTTGTTTGTACAGAGGAAAGTAAACTAGCCTACTCTTGAGTAGCTGCAACTGATTACTCATATGGAGAGGAATTTGCAATTTTTAGTTCCTCTCCCTCTATATACTCACTTATTATCTATGTCTAAAATAGCATTTTCCAATGTATGCCAGAATAACACATTTTCCAAGATTTTAATAAAGTTTTATATTCTTTCAGAAGTTTTCTTAAAGGGAACTAGAAAGCAGAAACCCAATTGAACTCTGGTAGTAAATCGGAATTGGTTGTCCTTTTGTTTTCCATAGAATACCCTCCTTACTCCTTGCCACCTTCATGTTCATATGTGGCTTCAGTAAAATCAAGCTATTACCATCTGGAAATGACCTTGTGAGCACACGTGCTTTTATAAGCTCATCTTCTCAGTATCTTCCTCCTATACCTTAAAGCTGGTAAAATAAATACAGTTGCCAACTCTTCTTTGGATATAGGTATAACCCCACACATTGAGAAAAAAAATCATATAGCACCCTCCCTCACAAAATTATTCTAAAATCATCAGGAAAAAAACTGACCAGTACTGGGACAATCATCCCTAGGACTGGGCGATGATATGTATGGAACATGCAGATGGGGAGTGATATTTAGGTTAAATGAAGGCACATCAATATGATGAAATGTGGAGGCATTGAAAATAATTATTTAATGTTCACTAATTTTTAAAAAAAGTTTTTACCATGATGCCCATGTTTTTAAATGAAGAGAAAGATAAAAATAGAGACAGACATAATTCATTTATATATTTTCAGGTCAGTCCACTGTCGGCGTAAGTGGTGGGAATTGGTACAAACCTTTCCGGGGGCAAATTACCGATATGTATCAAAATGTTAAATCTGCACACTCTTTCATGGATCAATTCTACTTCTAAAAATTTACTATATAGATATTCACACATGTGCACAAAGATAACCTAAATATGTATAAATTTGTTTATAATTACCTATAATTTATTAAATAGGAAACTAATCAAATGTCCAACAGTAGGGGATTGGTTACATATATAGAAATCTATACTTAAATATCTGTGATGTGGAGGGGGGACAAGATATAAAACATCATTGCTTATTCCTATTTTCATAAATATATATTTACATAAGAACAGGAAAAAGACTGGAAGGATAGATACCAAACAATGTTAAATTTCCCAAAGATCTATGGTATGACAGAATATTTTATGAGTCCATTACTTTTAGAATACATTTTGATTTTAAATATAAAAACTGCAAACTCTCTTTTAAAAGTTTCAGATTTAAAGTGTTTTTTAAATCATTTAGCCAAATAAATGAGTTCCTGCAAAATTTTATTTTTAAAATATCACTCAAGTAGAATGAAGCTGGCTTTTGAAATTCACGGTCCTTCAATAATGAGATCACAGTTTAAGTATTCCTGTGCGTCTGTGAGGGAGATTTAAATTAAATTTGTCTGAGAGGATTAATCTCCTACCACTACCACCACCAATGGGCTGAATGAAATTTGCAATCAATCAGATCCTGCTGTAAACTAGCTTGGTGCCTACTTCTCAGCAATTCGATACGAAACTGAGCAAACTCTAAGAGGTTGTTTCTTACCTATGGTTAACAGGTTGACATAACCATTAACTACTTAAACATAATGGTAAAAGAATATATGCTCTGCTAAACTAAGTGATAAATATAAAACCTTAATTTTAAAGGTGGGGAAATTGAGTAAAAATAAATTTTATTAGCTCCTTTGAGCATTAAACATACACCATAACCATGTGTATTTAGCCCACAGAACCGGGCCTTTTTGCAAAAGTCTCACAGAAAACACTGCATTTTCTGTGAAAACACAGAACATTCATTCAAATATATTTACCAAGCATCCACTATGTGCCAAGCACGTGGTTTGTGGCACTTCGGATACATTAGTAAATAAAATAACCAAAGCCGTTGTGGAGTTTATCAACTAACCACGGGTGGACCCCAAATGTAAATCATTGTGTATCTTCCCTGCCTCATTTATATATTACCTTTCTAGAAACACAAAGCACCCCACATAATTATTCCTCAGAACATCAGCTCAGGAACTATCCCTGGGGACAGGCTGCCAGCATGCAGCGGCTTAGCTGAGAGCTGAGCTCATGCCATTCAAACTGGGCCAGTGGGCTCTGGCCCACCCAGCCTGTGCTTGGCTGTGCACAGATCAGATTTGCTATCGATATTCATTTGACCTTTCTCTGCATGAATGTCAGCACGCGGCTGCTTAGCATTTGGGGAGCTTTACATGCAGGGCCACAGGAAGAGCACACTTATATTAAAGATATATACATTTCACGACCTAATGATTCCTCTCCAAGGCCCTAGAGAAATGTGTGAATATGTGTACATGGATACACGTATAGAATATTCATGGCAGCAATGTTCTCAACAGCCAAAACGTGGAAACAACCCAAATTTATCTAGCAAGAGCAGAATGGAGAAATAAATTGTGATATATTAGCAAAATACAATATTGTACTGCAGTGAAAACCACAGTCACACATCACCATGACATGGATGCATCTCAAGCATAATGTTGAGTGAAAAATAATCCCAGAAGAATTTGTCTAGTGTGATATTTTCATATAGTCCAAAAAGCAAACAACGTTTGACAACAACGTGAATACATTTAACACTACTGATTGTACACTTACAACTGGTTAAGATGGTAGATTTTATGTTACGTAATTTCTACAACAGTAAAAAATAAAAAGCCAACAAAACTCATCTTTTGTTTAGGGATACCTTTGTGTACAGGTACAAGGTAAAACTATAAAGAAAGAGTAAAAGAATGAAAAATACAAAACTCAGCATGAAGTGACTTGGGAAGGAGCCAGAGTGAGGTCAGTGAGGGTCTACTATGCATATGTGTGACAGGCTCATGGTACGTGTTTAATTATTATGCTTCATGATTTAGATACTTAATTCTTTTATGGGTACCAAACACTAACGAACAGGGAGATGAGTGGGTGAACATCAAACTGAACACTGATCCCTGGTGAAGGACCCAATACCAACCAAAACAGAATGGTACAAGCATACCTAAGGCCAAATCTTTAACACAGTTCAAAGAGCAGAAGAGAGTGTAATAATTTCGAGTGGAGACAGGGCAGGTGGAAGGTGGTACCAGTAATCTGAGAGGTGCGAGGGAAGCAGAGAAAGGCACAGGCAGGGTGGAGGTGCAGGTTAAATCTGGGAAGCAGAGGGTACAGAGGGATGCCAGGTCACCATTTCACCCCAACTGCCAACATCCCATTTGCAAGGCAGATCCTCAATATGCTTTTCATCATTTTTCCTTGTCACTCTTACCTTTCATATAAATAGTGTTAATGACAATCTGCTCCATATCATAACAAGTCATTCCTGGACCCCATGGAAAGTTGAAAGTGAGCTAATCTTTCTACCATAAATAAAAAACTTTGTGTTAACAGTAAGGTATTTGTATGATTGAAGAAGAGAATAGGACTAAGGCAAATATTAATAGTTACTTGAGTTTTTTAAAAACCTACTTTTTTATAAAGCTTCTTTCCTTTGAAAACCCTTGGCCAAATAAAAATTCTATATGTTTATATAAAGAACATGCAAACATATTAAAAACCAACCACAAGACAGATATCAACATCTTCACTGCCCAAAGTGAACATGTAACTTTTATGTTCTATGTCCACAAAGTGTTGCTTCCCAGTGATAGAGGTTATAGCTAAAACCAAAGATTAACCCAAAGATGCCCATAAGTTACATGCTAAATAAAGTCATAAAAGTGAACATACATGTTACAGTACTGCATAAGCTCAAACTATAAAAGAAAAAAAAAAGAACATCTTTTTTCCCTATAGTTTTGAAGCTAGACAAAAGAATAAGAGTACAGATTTCTGCAGAATAAGAAAACAAAAAGTTCCATCCCCAAACAAGAAATTCTCAAACACAAACACACACACAAAGCAGAATGTTAAACTCTACCCAGGAATCAAAACCACGCTTGCAGGTTCCCAACACACAGAAAACAGCAGCCTTTGAGCCACAAATCCAGAAAGAGGCTATCAGGTTTGCATACATCTGCTAAAAATAAGACAAGAATTTTAAAAACCAACCATTGACTACAATCTACCACCTCACAATTTGTCGATGAAAGCTGCCAGAAAGCACACAAATAAATCCGAGGATAAAGGAGTCACTGTGAGAGAGGTTTTGGCTCCCCCTCCCTCCCTGCAAAGAAATGATGGGAAAGAAAAAGGGGACAACGGCTTGCAGAGGGACTCACATGGCCTTTCAATCTCCCCAACTTTTTAACAGCCTGGATCCACATCCTGTGGAGGACCTGAGCAGTCTTCATGGCCTCCGGAGATCAGGGGCCAGGCCACCGCCTACATCCCTGGCTGCTCACCCATTTCCATCACTCCACGTGGTTACGTAAGGCGGACACAATAGTGGCCCACATTCCCGGCAAATCCTGTTGTCATCTTGCACAGTGACACATCCATACAGCAGGGACGCCAAACGCTTTGAAAAGCACCACTTGTAAGGATGAAAAGAAAGCAGTCTGGATCTGCACGACCGCAACATTAGCTTTCTTTTCCTCCCTCTCTCCCTTCCCAGGGAACGAGAGCATTAGATATTTCTTTCGGGCATATAAAATGACTCAGAGTCTAAGTAGAAATTATTAAGTCAATAGGACATTTTAGAGCCATACTATGCAAAAGAATATTCAGAAAAGTATTTATTTATACAGTGTAGACCCTCTTACACACACACACACACACACAAAAGTAAAAGCCAGCGGGAAATGAATTGGTAATGTTTCAGGCCAACCGAATGGCTAATGTTACAGAGAAATGAAAAGGCATAGAGAAAAAATGTTTTACATCCTTGGAGATAACAAGCAAGGGGAAGATAAGACTTGGGCAGTTGGTGCAGCTCGGAGCCAGCGGGGACAGAGTGCTTGCTCAGCAAAGTTCTCTCCACTTTCTAACCTTTCTGAAAACTTAGCAGATAAAAGAATAACAAAGAGCCCTGCCATCTGTTTCTTTGTCTTTACCACTGGGGAAGGAGGGTTGAAATTTTAGGTTTCTGAACATCTAGTAAAGATTTTGTGGGATGCCTAGGACTTGAGGGCTGGGGTGGGGATTTCAAAAGCCTGGTCTTGGGGTGCCGGGGTTATTCTTGCTACTGCAGTGCATGTTACATACCAAAGGGCTGGGCCAGGCAGTTTGCAAACGAAGAGTGTGTTATCTGCTTGAGACTGAGATGTACATAAATTTGGACCATGAGGGAGGCCATACAGGAAACGACCTGGAGCAGAGCCAAGAAAGTGAGTTTTAAAGTCACAAGGTCTGGGCGAAATCCTGTTCTGTGACTTATATATGGGGTCTTGGGTATGCTGTATTCTTCTTTGTAAAATGGAGATAATACCATCTACACCGCAGAGGGTCAACGTCATCGAGAAATGAGGCAACCTCTGAAAGCGCTCGTGCTGGGGCTGAATAGGCACTTGAAAATGGCCACGTGCTCCCCCAGGACGCTATGGGAACAAGTCCTCAGTACAGTTCTTCGTTCAGTGTTACAACAGCTAAACGGGATTGGAAACAAATGAAATTTTATGTCTGAAATCTCATATGGAAGCGGGTAAGGGGTGCAAAGCGGGACCCTTAGAAGCAGAGCGGGAGGCCAGGACTCGGCCAGGTCTGTGCAGACATGTGCAGGCTCCGTACACACCAGGCAGGCTCGGCCGGGCAACTCAGGCGGGGTTCGGGCCAGCTCACTCCTTCACTCTGACAGTCCTTAGGAAAACACTTGAGCTTACTCTGATGAAGAAATAAGTACTTCTTTCTCTTAAGTTCATGCATAGTGCCCAGAAATCACGGTTGTCCTAGGACTTAATTCTGGATCCTTCTATAGGGATTTCCAGAAGTCAGGTTCTGGCAATACTAATTCTTTTTTTTTAATTATGCTAAAAACTACTAAATTTACCATCTTAACCATTTCTAAGTACAGTAGACCCTTAAACAACATGGGTTTGAACTGCACAGGTCTACTAATATACGGATTGTTTTTTTCAATAAAGGTATGCCCTGCCTCTCCTATCTCCCCTTCTACTTCTTCCGCCTCTGCCACCCCTAAGATAGCAAGACCAACTCTTCCTCTTCCTTCTCCTCTTCAGCCTCCTCAACGTGAAGATGACAAGGATGAAGACATTTATGCTGATCCACTTCCACTTAATGAATAGAAAATATACTTTTCTCATCCTTACTTATTTTCTTTTCTCTAGTTTCCTTTATTGTAAGAAAGCAGTACATGATACATATAACAAAATGTGCTAATCAACTGTTTACGTTATTCGTAAGGCTTCTATCAGTAGTTATCAGTAGCTATCAGTAGTTACATTTTTGAGGAGTCAGAAATTATACTTGGATTTTCGCTGTGTGGGGGTCAGGGGGGTCAGCATCCCGACCCTCACGTTGTTCAGGGATCAACTATTAATATAGACGGTTCAGCAGTTGCTATGGCTTGAATGTTTATGTTGTCCCAAAATTCGTATGTTGGAACCTAAGATCCAATGCGATAGTGTTAGGAGGTGGGGCCTTAAGGAAGTGATGACATCAAGAGGGCGTCACCCTCAGGAATGGGATCAGTGCCCTTATAAAAAAGGGCTTGCAGAAACACCCTTTTGTCCTTCTGCCTTCTACCCTGTAAGGACGTAGCATTTGTCCCTTCCACCCTGTCCTCCCTGTGGAAATGCAGCAACAAGCTGCCATCTTGGAAGCAGAGAACAGCCCTCAACAGACATCACATCTGCTGGCGCCTTGATCTGTGACTTCCCAGCATCCAGAACTGCAGGCAAATAAATTCCTATTCTTTATAAATTACTCGGTTTTAGGTATTTTGTCATAGGAGCAGGAACAGACGAAGACAGTAGTATATTCACACTACCGTGAATCTTCAGAACTCTCACCTTGCAAAGCTGAAACTCTATACCCATTAAACAACAACTCCCTATTTCCCTCTTCCCCCAGTTCCTGACAACCACCATTCTACTACTTTTTGATTCTATGAACTGGACCACATTAGATACATCATGTACATACTAATAGAATCATACAGTATTTGTCTTTGTGACCTGCTTAACTTCACGTAGCGTAATGTCCTCAAGGTTCATCTATGTTGAAGCTATGTTCATCTATGTATCAGAATTTCCTTCCTTTTTAAGGCTGAATGATTTTCCATTGAATGTGTATAACACATTTTGTTTATCTGCTCTTCTATCAGTGGACAGTGAGCTACTTACACCTCTTGGCTATTGTGAAAAATGTTGCCATGGACATGAGTATGCAAATATGCCAGCACTAATTCCTTACTCGTTTGTCCAACAAATGTTTACCAAGGACAATGTGCTCTGAGGATCAAATGAAGAGCAAACACACAGCACTGTTCTCAGGAAGCTCTGCAGAGCCAGCACCTGGTCAGGGCAGGTGGGCCAGGGAAGGTTTCCGTGAGCAAGAGACATGAGATGAGGTCTGAAAGAACAGAGAGGATTGGGGGGTGGGGGAAGGGCTTGTTCAGGGTTTGCCCAAAAAACAACACAGGGTGAAGACCCCAACAAAGCAAAGGGGCAGGGGACAGTGAAGAATGGCCATGATGGCTGGGCGTGGTGGCTCATACCCGTAATCCTAGCACTCAGGGAGGCCGAGGCAGCAGGATCGTTTGAGCTCAGGAGTTCGAGACCAGCCTGAGCAAGAGTGAGGCCCCGTCTCTAAAAAACAACAACAAAAAAAGAATGGCCATGAGAACAAGAGAACTGCAGCCTGTTCTGACCAGCGCTTGTTCTACCAGTGGCACTGACGGACATTTCATGGTGGACAGCAGCCTCCACGGGTTTTGAGGGTATGCCTTCTCAGATTCCAACTTTCGTACTCACATATTCAGGAAACATATACTGAACATATACCTGGCCCTGGGGACTGAAAGACGAATTACCCTAAGGCAGCCGCACAATCCAGTGCGGAAGTGGGACGTGTCAACAAGTAATTACAACTTGGTGAAGTACGACAACAGACGGAGACACAGGCTCACTTGCTCAACAAATACTCCCCGTGGACCTACGACACGTCAGACACGGCTGCAGATGCTGGCGGGTACATGCCAAAGTCCTCTCCTCACAGGGAGGATTCCAACGGAGGACACAGATAATAAACAAGTGAATATATATTACCTCAGGTAGCAGTAAATGCCATGGGATGTGAGCTTGGAAAGAATTCATCGCAAGAAAATCTGCACAATCCTAGCACTCTGGGAGGCCGAGGCGGGCGGATTGCTCGAGGTCAGGAGTTCAAAACCAGCCTGAGCAAGAGCGAGACCCCGTCTCTACTATAAATAGAAAGAAATAAATTGGCCAACTAATATATATATATAGAAAAAAGTAGCCAGGCATGGTGGCACATGCCTGTAGTCTTAGCTATTCCAGAGGCTGAGGCAGGAGGATTGCTTGAGCCCAGGAGTTTGAGGTTGCTGTGAGCTAGGCTGACACCACGGCACTCACTCTAGCCTGGGCAACAAAGTGAGACTCTGTCAAAAAAGAAAAAAAGAAAGGGAAAGGAAAAGGGAAAAGGAAAAATAAAAGGAAAGGAAAGAAAAGAAAATCTGGACAGCTTCCCAGATTGCTGAGGGAAACAGCGAATGCAAAGGCCCTGAGGTGAGAAACACACTTAGTATGTTTATGAAAGAAAAAAGGCCATGCAGGGCGGGGCAGAGTACATGATGGGATCATAGCGAGTACACACAACGTGAAGCCAATGGCACAGGCAGGAGGTGCTAACCGGGATGGGAGGCGTGGGGTGGAGGGAGGTCTACACTACATTCTGTGTGAGCTCAGGGATGAAGGCCAACTGACTGGTCAGGTGGGTGGATGTTCTGCATACAGGGAACGGCATGTTCAGAGCCAGGCAGGATAACCTGCAAGGTGTGTTCAAGACAGTGAGTACTCAGTGTTACTGTTTAATAACACACACAGGATTCGACGTTCTCGGCACGGACAGCCATGTGGAAATACCTTCGTCTACAGCTTGGGAGCCTTAAACCACATACTCACCCTGGAGATGGGAGACAAGATGGCTATGAGAACTGGAAAGGAAGGAAGGAAGTCATAATAACATGAACATCCAGCCAGGTATCACACTGAGAGCTCACAATATAATTTTTCACTGAATGCCCATGAGTTAGCTGTCATTGGCCCATTGTTACAGACAGGGAAGCTGAGGCCAGAGAGTTTACACAGCTCACCACTGTCAGAGATGACATCTGAAGCTGGTGCCTGCCTCCGGATCCAATTCCTTTTCTACAGACAGAATGTGATGTGTGCTTTTCCACACACAGCCTGGGTAGACCAAGTTTAAAGAAAAAAGGATACGTATAGAAGTTTAAACAGGGTTTCTGATAGGTCATCAGAATGAATATGACTCAATCCTGGATCTATTGCTGAAGAGTACCACAGTTATTGTTTGTTTTTTAAGCCACATTGCCCTTTCCTTGCCTAAGATAAATTTTCAGCATGCACTTAAATAAATAATAAAGAATTAGGAGAAGATGACAGTATGTCTGGGTTATGATCTATAGTTTTGAAAGCATATGGTTTCTATGATCTATAATTTTGTGTTGAAATGCAAAAAACAATGAACTTGGACTCCAAAACAGACTTCCAGCCAAATAATCTACCCCTCAATGCACCCATGAACTGGGGTACCCATTCAATTCCATTGCCACTGGGTAAAAAGGTAAAAGCAGGCAAATTCTCATGAATGCACTCCATAAAATCCAGGCTGATAAACCCTCAAATGGGAGGTGGACAACAGTGGCCATATAGCATAGTATAGGAGCTCTGTAGGCCATTACACACACCGGGGTCTAGACTCAGCTCTGACACACTCCCCAAGCCCTGCGACCTGGAGCAGTTCCCTTGGTGAGGCTTGGATGCCTCCTCTGTAAAATTGGGCCCGAGATCCCTGTCCCATTAGAACTGTGAGGACTGAATAAAGCAATGCTAGAGCCTTGCCTGGTGCCCACTGCAGAACGAGCACTCTTGATAAAGGTACCCATCATTAATGCAAGGTGACCACTCCCAAGTAAGAATGGCCTGTTTTCTTTCTCAAAGAAGTGCATTAAGAACAAACCATAGGAAAATACACACACACACACACTATAAAACCCAAGAGAATTGAAAATGTCCACACAAAAACTTGTTCATGAACATTCACATCAGCATTATTTATAATAGCAAAAAAGTGGGAACAGCCCAAATGTCCATCAGCTGATGACTGATAAACAAAATGTGGTAAATCCATATAATAGATTCAGCAGTAAAATGGAACAATGCACCGACACATGCTACAACATGGATGACCCTTGAAAATACTATAAAAGAAGCCAGATGCAAAATGACAAATATTGTATGATTCCATTTATGTGAAATGTCCAGAAGAGGCAAATTCATAGAGGCTAAAAATAGATTGGTGGTTGCCTAGAGCTGTGGGGCTTTAGGGGGAAATGGGGAGTGACCGTGGAAATGGGGTTTCCTTTTGGGGGTGATAAAAATGTTCTAAAATTGATTGTGGTGATGGCTGCACAACTCTGTGAATATACTGTACAAAAACCATTGGTTGCACGCTTTTATTATATAGTATATGGATTATAGGTCAATAAGGCTTTTTTTTTTTTCTTAAAAAACATACCATAGATTCTGTAGTCAGAAAGTGTAGATTCAAATCCATGCTGTACCACTTACTTTGGGCAAGTTACTTAACTTCTCCTTGCCTCAGTTTCCCCCATCTGTAAAGCATAGGCAGTAAGAAGACCCACCTCTCTAGGTGGGTCTTCTTGAAATTTAATCAGATAATTCTCATACCCAACTCAAGGTAGTGGCTAGCGCATAGTAAATGCTCTGTCAATTTTAGCTACTATCAATATAATGATTAATACTCATTTCACAGTAAGGAGACTGAAGTCAGAAAAGTAAAGTAACTTGGTCAAGGTCATACAAGTAAGAGGTGGCAGGGGGCAGATTCTAACCAGCTCAGAGTGGCTGTATCATTTCCACTGAAGTACCCTGCCTCTTCTACTATAGACTTCTTATGCCCTCCAGAACCTACTGGTGACTGATCTCTGGCCTTCAGTCCAAAAAAATTCTATGGTGGTTGGTGCAGGCTCCAAACCAGCCATGGATCCAATCACTTTAACAACTCAGAAAACCTTAGCAAGCATGATGGCTGCTTCCAAGCAATGGGCCTAGGTCCAGTCAACCCAGCTCCATAACTCTTCTGCAGAGGCTTGGTAAGGAAAGGGTGCAGGAAAGGAGTTGCATCAGACTTTATTTCTGGCTCTTTCAATAGTCAGTTGTAGGCAGAGATGCACAAGTTCCCTAATGGCTGCGCCTCTGTTAATATCTATGGAAAAAGGAGACATGACACGCATCTCACTGACTATTTACAGTGTGCTAGATGCTGTGCTAAGTGCCTTATAGCTATAAATCCTTGAAACCCTACACAATAACTTTCTTACATATGAAAATACAAAGCATGTGAGATCAAGGAGTTTGCCCATGGCAAGCCCCTACGGCTAATAGTTGGCTGGTCACAATCTGAATCTAGATCTGCATGAGTCCAATTTTAACAAGATATGAGGGAAAAACAAAAACAAAAACAGCAGATAATTACATTTAAGACCTCTATCTTCATAGTTCTGGTACACTAAGCAATAAGGTATAAACATACCATTCTTATTTGTAATTACAAATAAGCCATTAATAAGCCAAAAAGGAAGGTGCTAATTTGGCAAGGCAGACAAAGCCCTGTCTACCCTATGATTTTTAAATCTGACTAAGCCCATATAACATTAAAACACAGCTTCACTTTAACAAAACAAACAAACATGAAAACCACCACCCCATAATATAATAGGTACCACGATAAAGATGATTATAAACTGCTTTGTCCAAAGGCAGGTTAGAAAACCAATTATTAGAGTTGCTCAGCTACATGCTGCCAGCAGGGTTGGCCCCACGTGAAACATACAAGGTAAACTGTTTCCTCCCAGACCTCCGGCACAAAGAGGGCCTGGCTCACACAGAAGAGAGAGACACAATGTTTCCACTGTACATCAATGAGCCTGGTTAAACCCATAAAGCCAGTAAACCTCCATAAAGAGCCCTGAGCTTCAAAGGCACGCCTTTCCTATAGAATCAGGAAATAGATGCAAGAATGTAAAGACCCTAGCCCTTACCACATTGCCAATAGCTGAGAGTGTGTTAGAACTGCAGAATCTCAAGCCCTAACTTGTATTTGTTGATAAGAAGATACATTTTAACTAAAGCCCCCATGTGATTAATATGCACATTAGAGGCACCTGTCTAGCAATACTCTTCTGTAGAAGTTTCTGCCATGATGACAATGTTCTTCAGCTGTGCTGTCCAACACAGTAACCACTAGGTATACGTGGCTATCGAGCACTTGAAACATAGCTACTGCAACTGAAGAACTGAATATTTAACTTTATTTAATTTCAGTTAATTTGTAAATAACCACATTTACTATAGAATTTATTAATCATAGCCCTAGCAGTCATTTAAACAGTATCCAGTTTTTTGCTATGATAACTAACACTATAGCAAACACTGTTGTGCATATTGCTTCCCCTCACCCATGTATTTTCTAGTTAACTCTGGATTAAAAGGCATAAACATTTCTAAGTCTCTTCATGTGAAATGACCTATTACTTTTAGAAATTTACTAGTACTGCAGCCATGAGCAAAATGCCAGGTTTTTTAAATGCCAGTTCAAGAAGAATAAAAGAAATACTATTTATTCTCAGAAACCACACTTAAATATTTATACTTCAAGGATCCTTCTGGTAATCCTTTAAAATTTTTCCTACAAGAAAAAAAGATTGCAGGGGTGGGGGGAAGATTGTGAACTCCTTATGTACACACATTAATAAAACAGCAATGACACTCTGAAAACGTTAATCAGCTCTCAGTAAGAGAGACTATTTTAAACCATTAATCTATGGATAAAATTAAAAAGCTTACGGTTTAGGGTTTCAACTGCATAAGTATTTGTTATATATTTAAAATATCACGAACTTGATAACTGATTGTGTTATTACATGGTATACTTCAGCACAATAATGAGCATCCACTGCACCTAATGGAAATCAGCAAAGAAAAAAAACAACTGCTCCATCATACTGGAACACACTCCTTCCAGGGTGGTGGCAGCAAAGACAAGAGGCAGGGTAGGGAAAGGCGAGGTTTCCTGTATCAACCCCCCATACAGATGAAATGTGGGAGCCAAAGCCAAGCCACTGAAAATAACGAAAATGCAAATGGACAAGCCTTACTGATTATTTTGACTTAATATTACCGTGTTTTCCCAAAAGTAAGACCTACCCATAAAATAAGCCCTAGTAGGATTTCTAAGCATTTGTACAATATAAGCCCTACCTTGAAAATAAGACCTAGTGATGGGCGTGGCTACGCAGCATATCTGCACAACCCATGTATTTCGTTGTGGAGCAGTAAAGAAGATGAGTAGCCCTTCTCATCTGCCCCAAGAGAGCTCTATTGCTAGACGTGAGAGATTGGGGCCAATGGTTCTAAAGGAAATAGAGTCGCAAGAAATTCAAGATGGAATTCGGGGTTTGGAGAGTTATGATGATGTTCCAGAAGATGACTTAACTATATTTGAATAAATGTAGATTGTTGTACTGTACTTAAAACAAAAAATAACACATCCTCTGAAAATAAGCCGTAGGGTATCTTCTTGAAAAATAAATATAAGACCCTGTCTTATTTTGGGAGAAACACGGTAATAACAGAACAGTACATAAAATTGAAGCAAGTTATACCAGGTCAGATGTTTGAAATAGCCTTGTTTCTAAACTTAAGACCTCATTCTTTGAATTTAGTATCTTGTATGCTTTATTGGTGATGTGGGAAATTTCAGACATATGGGCCAACATTTTTTAAAATTCTGAATTAAACAATACTGAGCTCCTCTCAAAACATCCATACTTGTCTAGTAACAAAAATTACTGGCAGAAATTGTATGTGATCTAAAAGCATAAAAAGGTACCTAACTTTTCCCTTTCGTGGAATCTGTGGTTAGGAAATTGGCAAAGGCAACTGCCTAGTCAGAGATGTATTAGCCACTAGGTGGCATAGTGAGGCAGAAATAAAAAGAGATTGTGGTTTCCTTTCAAATTGAAAAATTTTAAATGTAATTTAGAGGAAATTAGAAATGAACGTTAATGATTACAATAAAACTCCTCTACTATAGCTTTTATAAAAGCCAAGGTAAATTTGCAAATTAGTGGGAAAAAACTAATAGCAGAAAATTGTGCTTTTAGTCATTGTTCATTCATATTTTTAAAAAGTATACTACAATCAGTCCACGTCCTATGAAGTTTCTGACCCTACTCTTGGTGCTGTGGGGAATTCAAGGGAATTTAAGCCATCTGGAAATTGGAAGACAGCACTTTCTAATTGTTGATCGCTGGGCACAACTGGTATGGCAGAACACGATTTCCAGAAGAAAGAACTATAAGAGTGAGTTAAACAAAGTTTCACTTAGAAAGTGGAATCCATTCATTGGTTGATTCAGTAAAGATTTATGAGGCATCTCCTTCACACCAGTCTCTGTACTGAACACTAGAAATCAAGCTCTGAGTATAATAAACATAGTCACTGCCTTCAAGGAGCTCACAGGCTAATGGAGTCTGTGTCAATCAAGGAAGCAGTCAGGAACTGCCAAGCTAAAACTGGCATGTGTGCCATATGAAGGCAAAGCACACAAAGGCCCAAAATAGCAGGAACTGGCCTCCTCAGGGAATTCAAGAAATGGTTTTCCTTCTTAGTGATCCTATGGAAGTAGGGAATGTGGCCCACTGAGTTGGGACAGACAAGAGACCACCACAGCTGGGGCACAGAGAGGGACGCAGATGGGGGAGGGGTGGAGCCTGGGTCTCAGGAAGATCTTGGTCTCTATCTACGATTAAAGTAAGTGAAAGTCAGAGGCAGGTCAACGGCCCAAGCGGGTTTCTATTTCTATATATTTGAATCCAAATTCCTCATTTTACTGAGAAGCAGGGAAAAAATATAAGGCCAAGTCAACCCCTGCAGGTTGGTGGACACAGGAAATGGGAAGAAGGAAGGCGGGTAGACCCTGTCCCTGGTGGCACGTGCAGTGGGGGCTGTCTCGGGGCAGCCTAAGCGTCCCTCCAAGGACTGCAGCACCAGTCAAGACCCCTTGTCACTGTGAGGAAAGACTAAAACAACCTATCATTTCTTCCCCCGGTTCCAAAGCCACCTGTGCAGTATGTTACTGAGGAGTGTGTAGGAAACTGGTGTCGGGGTGTAAGAGAAATGTTTACTAAGCATTTTGAGAAATGGATGAATGCACACAGCAGAGCAAGACAAAGTACTGAGGGAACAAACTGCACCATCAAGAACTGTTTGTCCAAAGGAGAGCCACCACCCAAAACTCTACTGAGGATAAGTCCAAGTCAGGACCTCAAATGCATTTGCCAAGATGACAGGCTTTTGCTTCCCCTTGGGGGCTGAGGACTGAGAGACAGAAAATAACTAACACACCAGGTTTTCTCCAACTACATCAGGTTTATAAGTACTTTAAGTTCCTTGTTCATCACTAACTAGCTGTATGACCCCTAAGTTCTCTGAGCATCCCGGTAAATAATACTCATCTTGTAGGGTTCTTGTGAGGATCAAGTAAGAACTTCATGTGTATCCAATTCACATGTCCAATTGCAAAATATAAAAATTAAAAAAAAGAAAGAATTTTACGTGGAAGGCTTTTCTGAGACAGGGTCTTGCTATGTTGCCCAAGCTGGTCTCAAACTCCTGGGCTCAAGCGATCCTCCTGCCTCGGGCTCTTGAGTAGCTGGGATTATAGGCACCCACGACCATGCCTGGCATTTACGTGGACGTTCTGATAAACTGTAAAGTACCACACAAATGAGGGGTAATTCCAGTATTAATATAGGCTCCACTCTGGAAAGAACAATCAATAGTGGTATAAGTTTAATGTAAGATTTAAAAGATGGGTTGCATTCAGTCATTTAAGTATCCACTGTGCAGCAGGCTTTGAAAATAAAGACCTATTGATATGGGACAGTCCCCACTCTCAAAATGACGTTTGTCTTTAGGACGTAGAGAGGCCTGGACTAGTACACAGCTCATGGCTGTTAACTGAGCAGGGCTGTCAGTCACTGACATGCACATTAGCCCAAAGCCTTTCCAAATCTTCTGAGCCAAAGGAGCATCACAAAATTCCTCTTCTGCTCTTCATTTTCTTCAAGACTTGGAACCCCTACCAGCGCTTTAGGATTACTCTGAATTTTTCTTTGACAGAAAATAACGAATTGTTTGGAATCCGAAATAGTCAACAACTTAGAAACACAACAAACAGTACATGTCACAAAACTGGAATCCAGGGACATGAGAACATCTGAAATGTAGACGGAAACGTTCGCTCATAGAGGGACATTTCGGCTTTATGGCCTTTCTACATTCTAAACATAAAATGTGCTTTTAAGTATTGTTTCTCCACCTTTTTAAATACGTATGTCACCACTTAACCCAGAGGAAATCTACACTCATAACTTCAAGTAGCCCCCGTTACCGAGCCGCCTTACTAGGTTAAAACCAGAAGCAAACCTGCCCTGCAGCGCCTGGGCCCAACCCCTTCTCCCTTTTTGCTTTCCCACAGCCAAGAGGGACAGCAGGCATCCGCACGCCACCAGCATCTTCCCACAAGTCAGCATCCTGACCTCCTGGTCCCAGACTGCAGCAGAACACGTGAGAAACCAAGCACCCTGCTTCTGGGAGGTCTGACCCAGGGGCCAGCAAACATTTTCTCAAAGGGCCTGATAGTAACTATTTTTGGCTTTGCAGGCCAAGAGGCAAAATCGAGGCTATCATATAGATATTTATGTAACCATTTAAAATATAAGAACAGTTGTTAGCGAAAAAACAAAAAACAGGCCAGGTGCGGTGGCTCACGCCTTTAATCCTAGCACTCTGGGAGGCTGAGGCAGAAGGATCCTTTGAGCTCAGGAGTTTGAGACCAGCCTTAGCAAGAGTGAGATCCTGTCTCTACTAAAAAGAGACAGGAAAAAAATAATAATAATAACCCAGGCAGCTGGCTGTAGCTTACCAACCACTAGTATACAAAACTGAGAATTAGTAATGGAGTACCGATATACAGGTGTCCATGTATCAAGATGGGGTCCTTATCTGCAAGGTGCTCACGTGGGTGCTGGTAGAGGCACACACGTGTCTTGATTCCTGGTTTCTTTTGCCTCATTTTTCACTTCTACCTTCAAAAAGCTTTAGGTCTGCCCTTAGCATCTAGTCACAATTTGGGGATAATACTCTTTTGAGTGTTTTTATTTGCTTATTTCTTTTATTTGTTTAATTAATAAGGGATGAATTCTTAATGGGTACATAATCCAAAAGTAGGTCAACTCAAAAAGAACTCTACACTTGATTTTGTAGCAATTTCGTACATACATGTAATTTTTTTTTTCCAGAGACAGGGTCTCGCTCTGTCACCCAGGCTGGAGTACAGTAGAGCAATCATAGCTCACTGTTAACCGCCAACTCCTGGGCTCATGCTATCCCCCTGCCTCAACCTCCTGAGTAGCTGGGACTACAGGTGTGTGCCACCACACCCAGCTAATTTTTAAATTTTTTTGTAGAGATGGGGTCTCACTGTGTTGCCCAGGCTGGTCTCAAACTCTCAGCCTCGAGTGAGCCTCTGGCCTTGCTCCCAAAGTGCTGGGATCACAGGCATGACCCACCATGCTTGGCCATCTGGTTATATTTTTACCTAAATGTCAACACATGTATTGGGCAAGACATTATATGGAAGAAATGTGTTGGACAGAGAGAAGTAAAAACCCCAGTTCCTGATCTCGAGCTGCAATGATTTATATACCCTCAAAAAAAGACACTAAAGAGGTGGCACCCACAACCCAAGGTAAACTGCTTTAGGAGAAGGGGTATAAGAGATATTTTTCAAGACAGGGGTATAAGCACTGGAAGTTTCCATTGCCCACCCTGAAGTCCAGCTTAGAATCTGCTCAGAACAATATATCCACCATTTGTCACAAGTTAGAACCAAGAATCAATATTTCAGATGTTAACACAACCTTACGCTGCCCATGGAAACTCAACTAACCCATCAATTCTGGGTCCTGGGGGAAGAGAGCCAGGAAGCGAGGCAGACACAAAAGCACCCTTTATTGGGTTCCAGGGAGAAATAGGAAAGCAGCAAAATTTGTATTTGGAGCCTTCCTAGCTATTTCTACCCCTTGGGCTGGTTGCTCTGGTTTTCAATGTCCTCTTTTCCCCTACCAGTCCCAAGGCCAACACCCAGCACTCCACAGTACCTGCTGTCACCAAAAAGTCCAGGCTCCAAAATTCCTTCTCTATCTTCATCCTCAATCAAAACTCTCACTTTATCAATGCATATGGTCTCAGCTAGATAGTAGAAGAATGCTAACTGATCTACTTCATACTAAAGTGTGAGTGTCTGATAGCCTAGCCCTCCTGGAGGTATTTGATATTTTTAAGAGACAAACTTTGACCCTAAGGAAACTTGTGATGGAATTCTGACCCACAACAGGCAAGTTCCCAAACACAGCATATCTAAGTTGTTCTCATTCCAAGCCCCTGTTGTGTACTTTGTAGCCACAACAAGCTTTTCTTGACATTAACAACAATAGCTTTGGAGGGAAGGGTTTGATGGCACAACACAGCCATTTCAAACTAGAGGCTATAGGCTTGAAGAAAGTATTCTTATACTTGTAAGAAAGTATACTGTCACTTGACAAGATGTATTCTTAACATTTCCATAATAAAATTGTAATTTTACCTAGCTGTATACATAATCTACGTCCCCATGAGGCTATGTCTCAGAGTCATCTTAGAGTCTCCGGGGCCTCATACAGTTTCTGATGAACAATGGCATCTCTTGACAACATTGACACGTTATTGTTACTTATGACTCTCTGGGAGTAAAAATATTCCTGTACATTTTCAATGATACCGTTTAAATTCCTAACAGTCAACAGAGGGTCTTGAGCTTCTCCTCCTGTTTCTTTGTCACTTTGATTCTGAAAAGCAGAAACTGGTGGAGTAGAGAGAACCTGCAGGTTTTGAATCGGTCAAATGCGCCTTGGGTCAAATTCCCTCCCCGTCACACAAGCTGTGTGACACTGGGCAAGTTAACGTTCCTGAGTCTCGGATGCCCTAATTATAAAATAGGGTTAACACCTACTCACCTGCCCCCATTGATTGGCAGAATTCGGTGAGCTCTACAGCAAGGGCCTAACACTACATCAGTCCTGTGGCCACCTTCCCCAGCCCCACTAGGGATCAGTTTACCAACAGCGGTCTTCTGGCACAGGGCAAAGCTGACCGTACCTTTGTCACGTGGGCTCCCTCATCGTTAGGCATGTTACAGATCAGGAGTTCCACTGAGCACCTGGGGGAACTGAGCTGGAGTAGCTAGCCCCCAAAACACCCCACGATAGATGCAAAAATCAAGGACACAGCCTCAGAGCTGTTCTGTAGGCTCCATGAATGCATATTTTAGATTTGTCAGTCCAATAATACAAAGCTGCAGGTTCAAAAGTCCCCAGGCCTCCTAGAGAGGAGAGGGCCTTGTCGGGAGGGTACGGAATATTGTAGGGAAGAGGAAAGAATATGCATCCATGCCCATCACATTCCAGTCCTTTGGGACCTACCTTCGCCTTCCTCTTCCTTTTGCCTTCTCTTATCAACTGAGTGACTATTCCATGCCCCCCCTTTAAGAATGCAAAGAACCAGACCCGCCCTCCAGAGCTAATAAGCTTATCGATCCCACCTAATGTTAAAACTGATCCCCCAACACCAGGCAGAATCCAGGCCTGTGGGTTTACACCCTCACTCTAAACCACTGCTCTTCTGAAAGGAGAAACACATGCTCTGAAGTTTATATCTAATTAAGGACTTTTTTTTTTTTTTTTACAGCTCGCTATTCCCAAACATTCGCTTTAATGAAGCTCTCCCCAATCAGAAAGCTCATGGTGCTTATCTTGTTTAAGGATAATGGACGATCCACGCAGCTGACTACTCTAACGCGGCCAATACATCCAAGTTGGAACAGACAAAAGGCAGAGGGACAGACAGAAATGACAGCATCCCAGTTTCTATGACACTTCACTGCATAAATCATTATCCTAAATATAAAAGCCAAAAGAGTAAGTAAGTCTGGTAACTGTCTGGAGTGATACGTGACTGCTGTTTTTTAGGACAGCTCATTGCTGAGATATAATCCAATCAGGTCAACATTTATATTTAATCACCCAATCACACTCCAATAGGATTCAGAACAATGCAATTGTTACTTGGAGCTCACCACTAAGCGGAATGAGAAGTTTCCTCCCAAGTAGACATGTGTATGTTCCTTTGCTCCTGTTCTATTAATAGGAGAGAGAGATACCAAGGCAGTGCATACTCGCTGCAAATATTCTCTCAGTGGTAAATGATAAATAGCAAACACACTGCCAATTTATGTTTTTTTGGACAAAGTAAATCACAACCATGATCATTCAGAAATTTTGCAATGTCCAAATTTTATTTTTAACCCAGTTCTGTTTCCCACCATTTCTCGGCAAAGAGCCCCCAGGGAAATTTATCTTTAAAAAGCAGGTGACTAACCAATTCCTGATTATGGGGAGGTTCCGGGGACGAAGGAGCAAGATGATGCAATTTTAGCTGCCCTTCTTAACGCTCCCTAACTTTTGTGGAATATCGGTTCACACCAGAACTTGATTTTTTTAATTTTTATTTTAAAGCATATTGTCAAATAAAAATAAAATCTCTACTTTATATAAATATCTAAGCAACACCACAGGTCCCTTCCTCGAGCTGTAACCCTACAAGCGGAAATATTTACCCATCTGGATCAGAAATAAATACACATACACACACATATAAATAAAATCAAGCAATTTTACCGAGGGACTGAATTAGGTCAGTGCCCATAAGAAGCTCCCCTCTGGCTCTATTTTCTACTCTCCAAACAGTGAAACCCTTTGTCCATTGTGTCAGCCACTGTAAACTGTTTGGACATCCATTGTTAGCCCTGGCCGACTAAAAGTCTGGAGAAAAAGAGATAAAACGGTATTCTGTCAATATATTTCTAGCACATTCAAATCTAAGCAAGCTTTGCAAATAGCCAGCTTACTCCAACTGCGAAGCCAGTGGCTGAAATAAAGTCGCTGGTCATGCTTATCTTTGCACTTAGAATATTTGCTTTTCTTAGCACTTGAAATTTCTCTGCAAGGAGCCTTCACAAGTAGTACTATAGATATAAGCCAAAAATGCTAGTCAATACATCACTTGGTCACTCTGTTATAGCTAACCAGCTTAAAGTAGTAATATAAAATAGGTCAGGTTTATAGGAAATATTATTTGAAGGAGAAGGAAAATTCATAGACATTCTAAAGTTGATAAAAATTCAGTTCTTTGCACATGTGACATCATTACAGAGAGGATGTTGCCAAAACTGATTCAAGATTTTTCAGTGTCTTAAAAGCAATACATTATAGTTCATATGACATAAAATAAGCTAGCAATAGGACAGCCAAATGTTTTGGCATTCTGGAGTGTTGTGTCAGCATGAGATATGAGGTACAAAATAGGATAAAAATCTAATCTCCTTCCATTTCATTTGTCAAAAAACAAAGGAAGTTAAAGATGGGAAAAGGAAGCCCATCTGTAGACCAGATTTATATATCACCTTTTACTTTATTAAAAACTAGCAAATTAGAATGACGTCAACAAGAAAACCCATTAGGTTCCATAAAGTTATACATCAAAGCAGCAGTTCTTAGAATCAAGTCACCTGCTTTGCTTCCACCTACATTAACTTGTGATCTTGCAAACTAATTTCTCAAGCTTATTCCTATAGAAAAGCACCTAAAATCACACAGTAGTAGATGCAGAAACTGAAGCCCTTCCAGAGAAAGAACACTGTTTGTGGCGGGTAGCTCCACACGACCACAAAGTGAAAGAACCGATTTCTGAACGTGCACTACAGAAACCAGTCTGGTGACTGCAGCAGCACTGTGTTTTAGCGGAATGATGAAAATAATAAATGATAACCGCTGCCATCTACTCAGCATCGCACAGCAACCCCAGGAAGCATCTATGCTGTTTCTTGTTTGCTGGCACTAAGCTTCTGTTTCTACCAGAGGCCAGAAGCCACCAGAAGCCCTTGCTAACAGGGTTCTGCCAGTGAGGTACACGTGTTTAAGATCTGGAAGGATGAAGGAAAGCAGAAACCGTTTGTTTTTCTTTTTTCTTATAGCAGCAGCAGCAGCAGCAGCAGGCAAAAGCTGGATTTCCCAGACACAAGCTTTACAGCCATCTCCAGATTTCCTCCCCTCTCACCTGCCTCAGGGCTGCGGAGGAGGAGAGGGTGGAAGGGTTTTCTCAAGGTCTCAGCTTGGCCTGCAGCTTCCTAACTTTCTGTGGAGCAAGCCTGAAAGCCAGAGTGGGCCTCTGGTTTTCCCTCCTCCTACCTTACCATTGTTCTGAGGCATCTAATACCCTGTATGAAATCCCTTTCTCCTTGAAAAAGCTAGAATGATGTGTTTTCTTCACTGAACCCCGAGTGATAGGGTATATAATGTCCTTTTTGCAGTTGAAAAGAAGTGAACATGAGAAAAAAGTAAATTGCCTAAGGCCAAACAAGCAAGTGGCAAGACAAAAGAATTCGGCCCCCAGGTGTGTGTGACTTCAAAGTTACAAAATGAGAGTTAAACACATGCCTATGTGTTTAACCTGTGGCCCAGGAAGTCTACTCCTAGGAATTTCACTAGAGAAATGGGTACACATGTCCACAAAACAATGTGTAGGTGATTTCCATAGCAGCTTTATTCGTAATAGCAAAGAACCTGAAAACAACCCATATATCCATCAACAGAAGAATAGATAAGCAAATTCTGGTAAATTCATATAAATGGAATAGTACTTGGCAACAACAACAAAAAAATGTACTGAATCTCATGTAACAACATGGATGAATTTTACAAAGGTCAGGTTGAACAAAAGCCAAACACAAAATGTTAACCCTTTGTACTCAGATGTCGAGTGTGACTCAACACGGTTAGCAAAAATTATAGAGATTAAAATTACTCTTTGAATGTAACAATAATTTGAAATATAAAAAAATCCAAATAAATAAGTTTGTATGAAAAGAAACTCCAGCTTTTTATTCTACTGCC
Source organism: Mirza zaza (assembly GCA_008750895.1). Lineage (NCBI taxonomy): Eukaryota > Metazoa > Chordata > Mammalia > Primates > Cheirogaleidae > Mirza > Mirza zaza. The sequence goes on from VSMD01096362.1 coordinate 72,594, forward strand.
GCGCTTTGTAAAATCTGGGGTATTTAAAAAATTAAATCCCGAGTAGAATAAAGGAATCGAGAAAAAAAGCAAGCGAGTGCAAAGGGTTAATTTCATTTATATGAGTCCTCTCAAGGTCAAGCAAGACTATTTCATGGTTAGAGAAGTCAGAAGAGAGGTCCCCTTGTGGCGGTAATAGTCAGATAAGTGGCAAGAGAACCTTCCAGAGAGGTGGAAAGTCCTAGTTTTTAATCTAGCTGGTAATCGCACAGGTGAACACATCACTGTAAAAAGTTCACCCAGCTCTGGAACTAGATAGTGGTGGTGGGAGCACAACATGTGAGTGTACTAAATGCCACCGAATTATATAATTTAAAATGGTTAAAATGGTAGGTTTAATGTTGTATGTATTTTAACGCAACAACAACAAAAAAATTCATCAAGCTCTCCACTTGAGATTTGTTCATTTTACTCTATATAAAATTAGATACTTCAATGAAATACCATACAAATGATAACAACAATATGTACAACTAGTATGTACAACAATTAAAAATAAAAATTTTTTTTAGAAAATGATAACACAGAAAAATCAGCCAGGTTTAGGGGCTCACACCTGTAATAACAGTGCCTTAAGAGGCCCAGCAGGAAGATCACTTGAGGCCAAGAGTTCAATACCAGCCTGGGAAACATAGCAAGACCCCATCTCTACAAAATTAAAAAAATTAGCCAGGCCTGGTGCTACATGCTTATAGTCCCAAGCACTTGGGAGGCTGAGACAGGAGGATCACTTGAGCCCTGGAGTTTGAGGTTACAGTGAACCATCTCACCACTGTACTCTCCGGCCTGGGCGACAGAGCAAGACCTAGTCTCAAATGGAAAAAGAATAGGCCTCCTTATGAGTAAGCAGCTTTGGAGGCCAGAACCACCATTTCTGTGGAAACGTTTCAGGTAAATGTTTTTAATCCTAGTTCTTCAGTGAATTGAGTCTACCTTTTCTGCCTCTTCCTGATCCTTCACTCCCCAAAGTCATCTGCCAAACTGTGCACTTAAGCAGTGTAAGTAGACTAAATATTTCTCCCAGACCTTTGATTAAAATTCACATTTACTCTCAAAACGAACTCAGGGCCTCTTCATTTCTGTGTGTCGCCACTTGCCTGTTTTTACACTCTAACAATAACACCAGGAGGAAAAGCACAAATGTTTCCAGTTCCATTTCTGGAAAATTTCAATGGATGTCTAAGATGCCACAATCTCGCTCCCCTCTTAAAACTCACCCAGACACTAAACAGACCAACCCAAGGAAAGTAAAATGCTCTGCCTGAGGTCATGCTGGAAAACTCCTACGTGCCTGAAGTTACACTGAAACTCAGATGACAACTGGTGATTTTACATTAGTCAGTGAGCAATGAGGTTTTGCAATAATAGTACCCAGTAAGCTCACCTTTAGCACATTTGTGAAGAACTAATCAGAAAGGGCTCCCAACTGCAGGCCTGCCTCTTCTTCCAAGCTCATGTTTTAGACAATGTGCCCCTGGGGAGAAATCCATGGAGAAAAGGGGGTATCGGAAGCTCCCAGTATGCAGCTTTTACTGGGAAGAGTAGAGAGACAGAGGAAGGAGGATTCTCAAAGAGAAGATTCTGCAAGATGGTTGCAGTTGCTGGCTTGGGCTGCAGAGTAAGGAAGAGAATCCAGCACATGCTGAGCCTGTACATTATTTAAGCCGAGACTGAATAATAGATCTTTCCATCACTCCATGAGCTAAACAACTATCATCCACTCCTCAGTTCCTAGTTTGTCTTTTAAAAAAATGCCTTTCAGGGAGAAACCATTGGATCACTTCTTAAAAGAAAAAATAAATAAACAGGAAATAAACACAAAAATAGTTCAAAGAACACAGAAGCATTTTAAGACCGTAAGAGCCAACAGAAATTATTTAGAATGTTGTCTAGGCTTTACATCCCAACACTCAGAACCCTCAGAATCTTAAGTACCCCAAAAGACTTTTTAGGAGACCATTAACTATAGCTACTCGTTTTCTGATAAAGATACTGACAACTAGAATTACAAGATTTAGCTAAAGTCACCCAACTAAGTAGTAGTGCAGCTGATGTTTGCCACTACAAAAAATGGTCTGGATGTAATTCCACAATTCTTTGTAGGATTTTTGCTTATGATTCTTAACAAACCATCATCCACTCCCTATGTAAATGTCAGGAATCCCCTCTTCTAAATTCTCGATCAGTCTTTGATTCTGATTAGTTTCTGCAACAAGGCTTTCCCCAAATCAAGTCAGTCTCATGTAGTAAATACTTGGTGAATGTGGTTGGTGCCCCGTCAGCTTCTGGGGTTACCAAGATGACTCAGACCAGGGAGGGGCTCCCAGCTGATGAGAAGTGCCTAGTGGCATGCATCTAATGTGATAAAGGCTAGAATAAATACTGGCATGTGCATACTACCCAATCCCAGGCAAGGAAGCAACTGATTCAGCCTGACTGAAGAAGGGTAAGGGAGGAACCAGGCTTCTAAAAGTGAGCTCACCAGGAAGTTCCTTCTGAATGACTCATTCTTTTCAAAACCAGAAATGTTTTTAGTTGTGCTAATTAATTCCCTCAAATAATTTCATCTGCTTTGCCAGATACATTTAGGAACAGTCTTCCAAGGATTGAGAGTGGGCTGGTTAGCTCTCCAAGCATACATTCCTAATCTTCTGGTCATAGAGCTCCACCTGCCTAGGGTCTCAGGTGTGCGGTGCTCCATAAGGCATAAACGAAGAAGCACCACCAGAACGCTTCCTTTAATACTGAGAACAAATGGCTCTCAAAGAATGGAAACAAACAGCTACACATTTGGAAACATTATTTCCTCCTCAGAAGAACAAAGGTCCTAAAAGAATTCATTAATTCCTACTGATAAGCATTATGTCCTCTGTTCACATTCAACCCCAGAGACAAAAATCTAAAGTATCTGCAATGTTCTCACACCTCTAAGTTTTTCTTTAACACAACGGCAAAGATATAACTGGACTGTAATTGTTCATTACAGTCAAGTAACTGTTACCTATCAGAAATAATAACTATCCCAATAATTCCCTACCACAATGTACTACACATACATTCAATCCAAATGCCTACCTTGTCACTAACTCATATATTTAGTCCCATAGTTATATAGAGTGTCTGTAAGATGAGGCATACTATAATTAAAGTTTCCAAAGATGATGCCATTTTCTTTCCTGTGAACATAAGGCATATTTTACATGGCTGATTAAATCTACAACAGAAGTAATAATTACCAGATTAATTCTGAAGTCCATGTTAACATACACATAGGAAAAATTTAGTAAACATTTTTATTCAGGGATGTGACACAAGATCTTTGCCATGATTAATGGTATGATTGGGAAAGTTCTCGTCAGTAAAACACAAATGTTTTACTCATGGAGGACCTACCAGGACTCCACTTTCATCACTCCTACCACTCCCACCATTCTCACCAACCCTAGAGTATCAGAGGAAGAGACATAAATAGAAACCATAACCATGAATATTCTAATTAGGCTAGCTCTCAGTCTGAAGGTTAAAATTAACATTCATTATTATAGAACGTATCTTACTACTGCCTGAAATATACAATGGTGTATACATGGTTAAGAAGAATTGCATTATGTTTTTAAGGTTAAAGACCTGATTTAACTTTAACCATCTGGGAGAGGCACTAAACAAATACCTGTACTGATTTAAAATGACAAGCACAAGTTACTAATTGAAAGCTTAGGATTTCTCATAAATGGTGTGTGCACACATACAATGAGAGATTTCGGTGAGTGAAACAGTGTTTTCTATTCTCCTCGTTTTATTCCTCTCCTACATGAATGTGCATCCTAACTGTTCATCTCTCTAGGTAAAGGCAGGGGTCACTCGTTTTCTACCTCAAGACTTCCAGTTCCTATGACAATCCTTTCTTAAAACCTATTTTACAGACCAAAACAAGCTTCATTTAAAAAAAAAAAATGGCAACAACAATCTTTCCAATTGGCCCTCTTTTGAAAGACTTTAAAAAGTCACAATGCATTTACATGTGAGGCTCTTAGGCGCTGTACATTTCTCAGCAATGGATCATGAGCGAGAATCACTTGATAACAGAGCGGTGTCCCTCGGCAGTGCCAAAATATTTCCTCCCCTGGCACTCCAGCATATCAAAAATGTCACACCAGAAGACCTTAACAACTGCAGGATGGCTTATGGAAGCAGAGAAAGGAACAAGAATTGGGCCGGACATTAAAAGAACATCACAAATATAATGTTTGCAATCATAGATAAGAGAGCTGGGTGCATGTGAGCAAGGGGCACATGCTGAAAATGTTAAGTCCGTCAAATTCAACTTCCCTAACTTTTGTGGACCATTCTGAGTTTCACGTTCCTAAAAGTGTGGTCAAGGTACACCAGGCTCTCCACAGGTAAAGGCCACACCTATATTTTAAGCAGTATTGCCCAAATCTCAGGTGTCAAAGGCTATCTTCACAATTAGCCTTACTCATACCATTCATCCCAGAGTTTATAATTTATCTTAAAGCAAACTTATCACTTTACTTAATATTTATTTTTGCCTTGCTTGAAGCAATCTAGCCATGAAATAATCTGGTTTGGTGGCTGGCTTCATGTTTTTTATTCCTAACATATAATATTTATGCACAATAACTGAAAAATAGAGTATGTACCTCCCTAAACCACCTGTCTATCTGTATACCACACTTTGGAGAAATACCATTTTGAGGACGGCATAAAAGGCAGAGAAAATGCTTAATTAAAGAATCAGGTATTTGTTTGGATATGACAATCTTCTTAGTCTCTCTTCTGAGCTCACAAGTTATCCAGAATGATGAAGCTTTGGTTGCAATGGCCAGGTAAACAGAATGGAACAGTCACCACTACGGGTGGCAATTGCCCCAGCCCGTGCAGGCTTTTCAGGGCCCCAGTAGTTAGTCACCAAGTTCTAAGAAGTGCATTTCCTAATCAAGTAGAAAGAATGGTAGCAGACGCTTGCCAACTTGGAACTCTGCCTCTCATGCAACACTGTACAAATTTAATAGAATGCTTTCCTAGGTACCATCCAAAACTGGAACTAGCTATTGCAATACTGGTTGTTGGGACTGCATGACTGAAAACTTTTCCCATTGCTATTATACAATCTTTTTCAAAAAGCTGAATCATAATTCCTCTTAAGCTTGCTAGCTATATGGCATCACAAAAATTCCTGTGAGGGTGAAATAGGCCCTAAATAGTTTTTTTTTTTAATTTTAACGAAAATCACAGGTAACCATGGATGTATTTAACCCACTAAATGGATGTTAAATCTGACTTCTGATCCTGGGATTTAGGATCAAGATGCTAACTCGGTAAAACGCCTGAGATGATCATTCTACTTACCTCCACCCACACCTGGGGCAATCAGATCTGTCCTCAGATCTGTCCATGCCCCAAATCACCTTCGTTGGAAAATGCCTCTCTGCACCAAGGCTGGCTGCTCGTAGGCTATTCTGGCCAGCAATTGTTTGTCAGAGCCCTGATGACTGCTTAGAGACTAATCAATGAGGCATTTTATTGGGAGTCAGCTCTCAACCTAGATAAATTAGTCTATAGCCACAATTGCTTAATGGGATTTGTTCTAGGGATTAAGCAAGGAATCCCCTGAGTGGCTAATATTCTACATAGAAAGTATGTTGAAAGTTTCAGCTATGATTACTAACCCTTCCTAACTCTTCACCACGCCCCCACTACACTCACACCCCCTGCCACTCCCCAAACAAATCTGCATGACTTTTTAAACTACTATTTAAACTACTACTCAGCATACTATTGTGCACAGGACTAAGTAGCCCCGCCTAGTTTCAAAAATTTACCTGTCTCCTAAAAAGACAGCCTTCTTAAGGAGAGAAAACCTTGCTCAACTCAAAAGTTAACCTGGGGATTTTATCATGTCCCTCGCCTTCGGCAGCATTCAAAGTTCTCACACTTGTCCGGATGAGAAATGGTTGGCTGTGACCTTTTGTCAATGTACAAAGAACTAGATCGAAAGTTAAACAATGTAGGCAGAAGTCATAGCAAATGTCATTCCCCTGGGGGTGATGTAAAAATTCAATGGTCTTAAGCCTATGACTGTCTCAAACATAGTAATATTTACTGTTTGGGGAGTGGGGTGGAATGTTTACCAGGAAATTGATTCACTTCTTTGTAGGGAAAGTCAAGTCATTATTGATACATTGGAGATTTCTATGACACCACCCCTGCCCCCTGAGCAAAGCTGTGTTGCAGGCATTCAAGACTTTTCAAGACAGTTTGAGCAACTCCTCTTTCTCTCAGCTCTTTTCTTTGAGACCTACCTGGCACCTCCTACCTGTACTACTAGATGTCACCCCCTTATCAACCCCGGATCCAACACTTAAGATTTTTCAGCACCCATTTTGGTTCATATTACAAGCTCCCCTTTATTGAGCACCTACTGCATGCCAGTGTACTCTATGCCATTCTATTCAGTCCTCACTCAGCCCTGAGAGGTAGATGTGTTACTAGCCCCATTTTCTACAGTGGCTTGCACTGTCAGAGATTTGTTCAAATGCCCTTTCTTCCCAGCAAGACTCCCAGAAGGGAGTGCATATAAGACAATCTCACCCTCTGTTATATTTTGTATCGCAGAGTGTGCATCTGTATTGTACATTCCCTTCCCCGCCCCAGGAATCCTAACAGACAGACTGCAGAGTCTAAAGTAAGTCTAATATTTTCAGGTCCAACAGATGAAGGCAGAAATCAAGTCTTACTCATCTTCATATCCCCTCACGGTGACTGGCACCCGTAGGGCTCATTAAGTATTAGCTGAAGGCCTGGCACAGTGGCTCACACCTGTAATCCTAGCACTCTGGGAAGCTGAAGTGGGAGGACAGCCTGAGCTCAGGAGTTCCAGACAAGCCTGAGCAAGAGAGACCCCATCTCCACTAAAAACAGAAACAATAGCGAGGTGTCGTGGTGCATGCTGGTAGTCCCACCTACTCAGGAGGCTGAGGGAGAAGAATCACTTGAGCCCAGGAGTTTAAAGTTGCAGTGAGCTATGAGAATACCACTGCACTCTACCTGGGGTGACAAACCCAAATTCTTAAAAAAAAAAAAAGTATTAGCTGAGTGGTACTGAAAAAGTTGCAGCAGTATTTGGGGGGGGGGGGGATGTCCTTCATCAATCTCTAGCAATAGCTCTGAAAAACCTCAAGAAACACCTCAAAAGTCACTGTTTCCTTGGTAAATCACCAATCTCCTCCCAAGCATCTCCCCACAGTGGGGAAGCTACAGCACCGTGTCCGTATTTCTAGACGGCACTCAGTGCATTCTTAATTATTTGCAGTCTTTCCCAGCAAGACTGTGGGGCAGAAGCATGCTCTTACCCATCTTGGCATTTCCCACGCTGAAGAGGAGCTGCTTGTGAAAATTTATTGAATAATCAAATTTCATTCTTAGGCAGGTTATTAAATGGCATTTTGCTACAATGCAATTACTGCTGCTAATTTCTCACTTAAAGTGATTTCCTTCCCAGGTGTGCCTGATAGATGTTACCTACCCTCTCTCTCTCTCTCAGGAGAGAGAGTCTCTCTTATGAGTAACACAGACACAGGCTCACCCCTTTTCCCAAGGTGACTGTCAGCACACCCAACACAGACCACCTAGAGAGCTGAAGAAAAGGGCCTCCCTCCCTCCCTCCCTGCGGGGCTTCCCCGGGCTGAGGGCGTGGGCAGTGGCAGGGCAGTTTCTATGGCGGGATGACTCCCCGCTGGGAACTTCAGGGAAACCACAACCATGATTACTCAGGCCAGACAGCTGCCTGGGAAGCCACTCTGCTTAAGAACTGAAGCTCACATAGAGGTGGGAGGCTGTATTCCATCACTAAGCCCTGGAGTGTTCACTCCCAAGTTAACCCACATTTCAAGAATGTTTAAAACCCTGGAGGTGAAACTCCTGGTTATTTATACCCTAAAATAAACTACCGTGTAAAAGCCGGAACTTGACAAATGAAGACATAAAATAAAAGGAACTGCTGACAGGTAAGACAGTACCAGAGTACAAAGCATTCATCACTCTCTTTTTGTGGCTTTTCCAAAAAACTCCATCTCCATCGCTTCTTGAAAATACTTCTACTTACACTGCAGAGGCGGCTGATTGAAAAGGAAAATGAGGATTCTGGTCCCTGATGAGTTTTCAGAGTCTGTCACGTACACATTCTTATAACTTTGCATCAAGTCGGAGAGAGTGGTTTGAAATAGGGACGGGGACACAAAGACACACAGCGGGCGACACAACCGGCACAACGCGACGCGTCCAAAGTAGCAGAAATCCAGGACACCGGCGTTCAAGACAGTTTCCCCACTCACGAGTTAATCGCAAGCCAAGGTGACTCGAAAGTAGAGACCAGGATCCAGGAAGCCGTGGAGGCCACGAGCCATCGCCCCCCTCCAGTGGAACCCACCCCGTCGCCTGCGCCCGCGTCCGTCCGGGCGGGAGAATCCCGGCTTCCTACGGCGCCCCAGGGTGCAGCTTCGGGGGCGCCCAGGAGCAGAGCCCGCCGCGCGCTCCCACGCCCGCCCTGCGACCCCTCTCCCGGCCGCGCGGCGCAGGAGGGCACTTACGCGGAGCCACCCCGACAGCTCCCGCCGCGGGGGAAACCCGCGGTCTCCTCGCACCGGCATCTCGGGCGTGGCTCCCGCGTAGCGCACGGTCCCGGGCCCCACTCCTCCTCCTCCTCCTGCTCCTCGGCGCGGCCAGTCGCTCCACTGACCTGCAGCCCTGGCCGCCGGGGTGCCGACCCGCGGGGACCCACCCCTTTGTCCCTCCTCCCGCCGCGGCGGCGGCGTCGGCCCGCCCCCAGTCCGAGCGCGGCGCCCCCGCGCCGGCCGCCGGCCCGGGAAACTCTCGATCGGGCCGCTACCACCCCCGCGCCGGCCGGGGGGAGGGCTCGCCCGCGCCGCGCCCCCGACACCCCGCGGCGGGCCGCGTCACGCGCCACTCCCGGCCGGGGGCGGGCGGCGGCGGCGGCGGCAGGGGGACCCGGAGGCTCGAGCGGCCCGCAGCCCCCGCAGCCCACCGCACCCCCGGCCGGCCGCATGGTTCGCTCCGCCGCGCGCACTGGAGCTGGCCGGTCCGGCTCCGAGCGCGCGCGTCCCGGGAAGCGCTGCGAGTTTGGAGGGCTGGAGGGAGTTTGGGGCGCTGGCCCGAGTGTCTGCGGGTTATTCCCCCGTGAGGACGCGCCGGCATCCTGTAGGAACACTTTTTGGAGAGGTTGGCAGAGCCTCGCACAGCGCTTCAGTTCTCTTCCGAAGAGTAAAACTGGGAAACCCCCAAAATTTTCTGCCCTTAACAGGCCTGCCCTGCCGGCCGACACAAACATGGCCTTGCACCCCAAATTTCTCAGCTCAGCTGTTATCCCGAATTCCGACGGTACACGATGTTCACATTAAATATTAAAACAGGACTTTTCGGTACAAGATACTCCAGGTGATCTGTTTGTTGGCACATTTCCAACAACTCCCATCATCAGCTTATAAAAGGCTGCCAGTAGGTCACAAATGTTTATTCGACAGGATTCATCTAACTAGGTGTATTTATTCGTTTCAAAGTCCTCTACGTACAAAGAATTGTGCAATTTAACTACGTGTCTGTTTTGGGCAAATATAAATTATTTGGAGAATCCAAACAGATACCTGATACTAATTAAAAATATAACTTGGGCCGGGCGCGGTGGCTCACGCCTGTAATCCCAGCACTCTGGGAGGCCGAGGCGGGCGGATTGCTCGAGGTCAGGAGTTCAAAACCAGCCTGAGCAAGAGCGAGACCCCCGTCTCTACTATAAATAGAAAGAAATTAATTGGCCAACTAATATATATAAAAAAATGAGCCGGGCATGGTGGCACATGCCTGTAGTCCCAGCTACTCGGGAGGCTGAGGCAGGAGGATCGCTTGAGCCCAGGAGTTTGAGCTTGCTGTGAGCTAGGCTGACGCTAGGCTCACTCTAGCCTGGGCAACATAGCGAGACTCTGTCTCAAAAAAAAAAAAAAAAATATATATATATATATATATATAAAACTTGGGTTCAAAATCTAAGAAAACCATGTTGTAAGAGAATAGTTTGCCCACACCTCTCCTCCCTTAAATTGGAAAGCACAAACTCGGCCTAGGCTTCCAAGTAGAAGGTAAAAGGTAAAAGGTAAAAGGTAAAAGGTCTGGTCTGCCCCAGGGGAGATGCTGGGCTCTCTCCCAGAAAAGTTGCTTCACTTCCTGCCTAATCAAAACAAGCTTGGCAGTTTAGGTGGAAAAACAAGTCCAACAGATGCCTCTCCAAAAGTGTTATGCTTCTGGCCTCCTTTGGAGTAGCTGAGTCCACACCTCTGCATAAAAAGCACTGTGCATAACGTTTGCCATTTTACCTCAACTCTCCAGACTTAGACATTTTGGTTGTATTCCTAAGGTAAGGTGTTACTCTCCTGATCTAAGCACCTATTTATAAAATGTTTCCCAAAATAGGTGGTGCTGACTAATAATAATGATAGCACTTGTGAGCTGGCCACACCTTAGTGACGTGAGCTTAGCCCACTAGCATTTAAAAAGGAAGAGAAGAATCCAGAATGTGGCAATTACATCTGCTGAGTGATTCCTCTTTTTCTCTCTAGAGCTGTGCTGTTCAATATGATGACCATTTGCTACCTGTAGCCATTTACATTTAAATTAACTAAAAGGAAATGAAAAATCCAGTTCCTCAGTCACACCAGTCACATTGCAAGTGCTCAGTAGCCACATGTAGCTAAAGGCTAGTATATTGGGCAGTGCAGATATGGAATATTTCCACCCATGCAGAAAGTTCTATTGGACCACACTACTCCAAAGGATGAAATATTTATATACTAGAATACCATTCTTCTGGCATAACACCTGTTAGATGATAAGCACTCAATAAATGGTTGTTGAGAAACATGATTCAATTGATACATTGAATCAACATAAGTGGCAGTATAACTCAATACGACTCGGAGAAACAATTTATTAGTACATAATTTTCACATGTGGGGTTACACGTTTTAACATCACTCCTGGAATTTGTTTATCCAAAGAACTTCTCCCCAACAAGTGCTTACAGATCATATCTCTCAACTCCCTGATAAAATACTCAGGCTCCTGCCTCAGGGAGACAGTCAGCAAGTAACAAGAAATTGTGTAAGTGAAGGCTCAGAGTGGTTTGGGGACTCTCATGAGAGGGCTCCTCACCCCTCCTGAGATGTGAGGATAGGGTTTAGGGAAGGCTTTCCAGAGATGGAGTTGCTTATGCATTCTAAAGGAGAGGTAGGAATGAGTTTTTGAGACAAAAAGAAGAGGAAAAGCCTTCCAGGTAAAGGGAATAAATAACATATGGAGAAGCAAGGAATGAAGAGACAGTACGCTTGCTCTTGAGGTGCCAGAAGGTGAGGTTGCCCAGGCAAGCAGGGCCTGTATTCTGAACATAGAAGTGGGATCAGATTGGCCTTTTCTAAAGATTACTCTGTCGGCTTCTTAGAGGATGGATTTGAAACTTGTGGGGGAGAAGGTGTTAGTAAGAATGACAAAACCAGCAAAAAATGCATTCTTATGGGAATGTAGGTGAGAGATGACGTGGCTATGAAGTCAGGCAGTGTTAGACAAAAGGGAGCCAGATTCAAGAGAAACTAAGGAAGTGGATCAGCAGGCTGGATGACTGCCTCATGAGATATGGGGAGATGAAGAGGGAAGTGAGCCTAGGGTGACTCTCAGGTTTCTGGCTTAAGTAGATGACGGTGGCTCTTACCAAAATAGAAAACACAGGAGTGGGAACAGATCTCAGAGGGGCTTGAGGAAGACGAAGAATTCAGTTATAGACTGATTTTCAAGGGTTATGGGTTATCCAGGTGAAGATGTTCAGTAATTTAACAAATATTTATCTAGTATCTACTATGTGCTAGGCACTGGTGAATATTTGGGTAGAAAGATTTGGGATAGAGGAAGAGATTTGGGAGTCATCAATGTGTCATGAAAATTGAAGTCATGGGAGGAGATGACTCCCACATTCAGAGACCTGAGGTAGACTGAGGCAAGAGAGGGCCAAGGACAGGACCTGTCTCTGGGAATGCCAATATTGAGGAAACAAGCTCAAGTCTCCGGAACAGACCAAAGAGGAACACTGCGAGAAAGGGAAGAAAAAGCCTTCTGGAGGAGTGTCCAAAAGCCAAGGGAAGAATGAATTTCAGGGAGGGAGAATAGCCAACAACATGGAACTTTGAGGAGGTCGATTAAGGTAAGAACTGCCGATGCTTATCTTGGTCAGAGCTGTTTCAATGGCAAGATGGGACTGGAGGTTAGGTTACAGTGGGTGACTGGGTGTGAGGCAGCACCTCATTATATGCCTCTTTCTAATAATGAAAGATGGAAATCATCAATGTCCAATGATGGTGGGCTATTAAACTACTGTGAATCAACTTAATTGGCACAACAGACCATCATTTAAAATTATAATAAGTCTATACAACAACAACAAGGAGTATGATAATGATATAATTATCAACAACAAAGAACACAAATTTTCTCTAACCTGTGATGCCATTATGAAAAATATATAAAAAGAATTGGAAAGTGTATGAAAAAAAATTATTTCATGAGAAGATAAGATGGTGCATGTGTTTTTCTTTTTAGATTTTAGTTATCTGTGCAATGGATAATTTATTTCAACATTTTTCAGTGTGTCTTAAAATATATAAGATCTCTGAAACAGGTCGGTTAGAAGACGTCTAATAAATATTATAAACAAAAGGCCTCTTAGATTTTCTCAAGAATGTTAAGATTCGATATATATGTCATATATATATCATATATCATATATATACACACATAAGGGAACAACCCGAACAAGGGTAAAATGTTTTACAAGTTGTCTCTTTAAAACCTCCCCCCAACTCTTTTTGAGAATTAAAACCTGCATCCCTGCCTGAGGGCGGTAATCAGAGGGGCAGGGAAGTGTCCTTTGTTCTTTGTAGCACTGGGGGTGGCTCAACAGAATTTTCCAGGCAAAGGTCATAAGATTTATCTTCACCAGAGATGCTATAGTTAAACAGCAACAGCCTGAAGCTGAAAACTCCCTTCAAAAGCTCTGTATTTCTGCTTATAGATAGGATGATGGTACTTTAAGAGTCTGCCATCCTCCTCATTTGCTGGCGAGTTAATAAACTTCTCTTTCCTTTTCCTCAAACCACTTGTCCTGGTTTTTCTGATGCAGCCTTGGGGACAAGCGTCCTGAACTTTCAGTAACATACAGACATACACACACACATATATATACTTATATATGTATATGTCTATATATATATCAATATATTTGCAATATGATTATAAAGTATCATCAGTTGGGAGCAAAGGAAACTAACATTAAAAAGTTTACAGATTAATTGTGCAATTTAGTTTGACTTGTACACTGAATGGCAGATGGGAATCATAACTCTCCTCCAACAAATCTTTCTCAAAGCCTGCCTGTACCCTGGAGTAGGTATAGAGAAGAAAACATGTAACAGGGAACCTGCTCACAGTGTGATGAAGACAAAAGATAAGTAAACACATGGTGACAAGTCAGGAGAATTGCTCAAGTATAGGTGTGACTAAGGTGCTGGGGCAGCAGCTAAAACCCTGCCTGAGGGACCTGATGTTTTTCAGGAGAAAAGGCCCAATGTTCCCTCACCTTCCTGCTAGCACATCTTCCCTTCTGGCCCCTCCCATCCTCCACAACCAAACACAGGTGCCAATAATCATCCACATTCACTTGCAGGACCTCTTCCACACCCGCTCTACAGCCCCTCAAATCACCACCAGGAGAGTGGCACCTAAAATTCTGCTTCACCCCTTTATGCCTTCACTTTTAGTTATTATGTATTACTTACTCTTGTTCGCTTTCAAAGTTTGTTAAAGTACTCTTCATTTTTTCTTTTTTCTTTTCTGGGGGAGGTGGTGGGAGGGAATGGTGCCTAGCTAGCTAGCTACCTGGCCTCTCAGATGCTATGTGGCCAGTTAAGGACTGCTTACTGGTATAGGGAACTGCTTCTGGCTCCATATATTCCTACCACCTCCCCAGCCCCGTAGAATAACAGACTTCTGAATGGAGATGCTCCTCATTCAAATTTATGATACTTCTAGAAATGAGATACAATGGAACAAAGCTGACTTTAAAGATCATAGATTTGTAAAGATTGCAAACACAGCAAATTATTATTATTATTTTTTTGAGACAGAGTCTCACTCTGTTGCCCAGGCTAGAGTGAATGCCGTGGCGTCAGCCTAGCTCACAGCAACATCAATCTCCTGGGCTCAAGCAATCCTCCTGCCTCAGCCTCCCGAGTAGCTGGGACTACAGGCATGCGCCACCATGCCTGGCTAATTTTTTTTGTATATATTTTTTTAGTTGGTCAATTAATTTCTTTCTATTTTTAATAGAGACAGGGTCTCACTCTTGCTCTGGCTGGTTTTGAACTTCTGACCTTGAGAGATTCGCCCGCCTCAGCCTCCCAGAGTGCTAGAACTATAGGCGTGAGCCACCATGCCCAGCCAGACAGCAAATTATTTTTAAGCTATTCTCAAGCACAGATGAACATGTTATAAACCACTAGAAAAACTCTCAGGCCTGCTTCTGTATTATGAGCAATTAAAGGTCATTACTTTTCCTTTGGAAACATTCTCCCTCTAGTTCACTGATAAGCAATTTTCAGACTGCCTGTATTTAGGATTGTTTCCATATTTTAATATTATGTGGAAGGAGCAGAAAGTTGCTATAAGTTGCCACTTTTCATTTATGTCCTGATATCTACATTTTCCCATCTCAAAGAACACCACCCATTTTCATGTAGACATTTTTCTATTTAGTAAAGTAGGTAACCTAAAGTATAAGGCTATACATATTGTTCCACAGTTACTAAAAACTATTTTCATTTTTCTTAAATTTTTAGACTGAGTTTTGCAAGAATAAGATGTTCATTATAAAGCATTTGAGCATTTCAGAAAAGCACAAAGAAATTTAAAAATCATCTGAAATCCTAATAACCATCTTCAACGTTAGGTGAACATTCTAGACATATACATATATATAGACAGAAGGCTACATTAGATGACTACCCAGAGACGAAAATAATTTTAACAAAACTGAGATCCTGCTATAGTGTTAATTTAATTTAAAATAGTAAATAAAATTCTATTTAATATTGACAGAAGAAAAAGAAAGGCACGCTCTCTCTCTATTTTTTTTATATTGTCACCAGAATCCACTAGTGAGCATGTATTTAGGAAACGCTATGTGAGCACATGTCCAATTGGCAGGCATCTCCAAGCCAGCAAGAGGGCCCTCCCCAAGAACAGAATCGCCAGCACCTTGATCTTGAAGATCTTGAACTTCCCAGACTCCAGGGCTACTAGGGCTTCCTGCCCGGCGTGGTGGCTCATGCCTGTAATCCTAGCACTCTGGGAAGCCAAGACGGGCGGATTGTTCCAAGTCAGGAGTTTGAAACCAGCCTGAGCGAGACCCCTTCTCTACTAAAAATAGAAATAAATTAATTGACCAACTAAAAATATATATACAAAAAATGAGCCAGGCATGGTGGCACATGCCTGTAGTCCCAGCTACTCAGGAGGCTGAGGCAGGAGGATTGCTTGAGCCCAGGAGATTGAGTTTGCTGTGAGCTAGGCTGATGCCACGACACTCACTGTAGCCTGGGCAACAGAGTGAGAATCTGTCTCAAAAAAAAAAAAAAAAAAAAGAAAAGAAAAGAAAAGAAAAGTAAAATAAAATGTCTGTTGTAGACGTCATCCATAAATCTATGGCATTTTGTTATAGCAGCCTGAGCTGACTAAGACAGTCTGACAGCCTGAAGGTGGCTGACTCTGCCACTTTCTCCATCCTCAACTCAAACTGACCTCTCCCACAGTCACTGCCTGGGGCTACACTGGCCTCTCTTAGTGGTTGTTGCCCCTGAGACCCTGCCAAGCTCACTCCTGCCCCAGACCCTCTGTTCAAGCTTCTCTGCCTAGACCACAGAGCTTCCTCTACCTACCAATGGCACAATCCCAAACCCAGCATCCTCTCCCTGGTGTAAGAACCAGGCAGTGTTCTGGAAATGATGGGTTTAACTGGCCACAAAGTTGACAGAAGAATTAGCTGTGCAATTCAGAGTCAGTTGTAGCCTGAATAGATTAAGAGTCTGAGGTGCCCCGCACTGGTGTTTGGGGAGAGTTCTGGGTTGGAAGGAAGCAGCTGTAGTCTGGGCTGACCCTTTGCAGGCTCCAGAGTGACTTACAAGGCTGGGATGAGTGTGCCCAGGCCTGTAGGCAGAGGCCAAGGTGGTACTCAGCCTGGGCCTAAGGCAGAACATAATCCAACTCCAGCCCTGGAAAGCCAAGAAGCATCTTTTGGAGCATGGTCTGGTGCTGGACACAGCTTGCTAGGGAGAGTGCTCTGCAGTGTAGAGGAACTCTTCCTTCCTGCCAGGATGCCGGGCATCCTCACAGGCCCTGTGCTCCGAGTTATGACAGCCTTTATTCTTTTACTGCTGTTTACATTCAGAGTATATGAAAGCCACACTCTCTTTGAAGGGACAGATACCACCTGTTAATTCTCCATTAAAAAACAAAAACAGAAACCCTGATAAAATATGATTGATTAAATGCATATTATTTGCCAAGAACTCTTCATGCACTATATTAACTCATTTAATGTAAAGGCTCATAGTGACTCGGTATATTGGGGTTTTTGTTTGTTTCTGAGACAGAGTCTCGCTCTGTCGCCTGTGCCAGGGCTAGAGTGCAGTGAAATCATCATAGCTCACTGCAACCTCAAACTCCTCGGCTCAAGAGATCCTCCTGCCTCGGCCTCCTGAGTAGCTGGGACTACAGGTGCGCACTGCCGCGCCTGGCTAATTTTTCTATTTTTAGTAGAGATGGGGTCTTGCTCTTGCTCAGGCTGGTCTCGACTCCTGAGCTCAAGCGACCCTCCCACCTCGGCCTCCCACAGTGCTAGGATTACAGGCACGAGGCTTCAGTATTATTGTCCCTGCTTTATTTATTTATTTATTTTTGGAGACAGTCTCACTCTGTTGCCTGGGCTAGACTGCCGTGGTGACAGCCTAGCTCACAGCAACCTCAAACTCCTGGGCTCAAGCAAGCCTTCTGCCTCAGCCTCCCGAGTAGCTGGGACTACAGGCTTGCACCACCATGCCTGGCTAGTTTTTTCTATATATTTTTAGTTGGCCAGCTAATTTCTTTCTATTTTTAGTAGAGACGGGGTCTCGCTCTTCCTTAGGCTGGTCTCGAACTCCTGACCTCAAGTGATCCTCCCGCCTTGGCCTTCCAGAGTGCTAGGATTACAGGCGTGAGCCACTGCTTTATATATGGCCTCTGCTTTATGTATAGATGAAGAAACTGAGCTTCAGAGAAAACCCAAGGTCATCCCCAAGTAGATGGTAGGTACAGACTCCAAACCCAGGCCTGTCAGATTCGAAGCCCATTCTCTTCACTGCCTTCGAGGTCCTGTGTGCTTTGCTCCCACCCAGTAAGACACTTGCCTGCAGTGGGAGGAGAGGTGTGGTTTTTGTGGTTATGAGTGTTTTCCTTTTAGCTCCTGTTAACAGAATTCAAATAGGTTTTTGCAGACATAGCAACTGAAGTGAGTTTTATCCAAACGATGTTGGAGAATCAAGTTTGTGAAACTCTTCCTGCGAAACATTAAAAGGGTAAATGCCACAAATGTGATTTAGCTCCCCCCACACACAGGTGAGCCAGTTAATTAGAGTCCTTGACTCAAATGCCATCCTGGTGTCTAAATAAATTTCAGAGCTCCCTTTCCCCAAAAAATACTTTAAGAAAAACACTTCAGTAAGCAAAAAGTTCACTAAAAAGGCCTTCCTCTCCCAGGCAAGGGAGGGAAGCTAAGGTGACAAGAGGCCCAGGAAACTGTCCCCATTAGATACAAAAGTCCTCCAGGGAAGCTGGAGGGGCCTCTGTAACACTTGAATTGATTTTTTATATTATCACCAGAATCCACTAGCCCTAAGAATTCAGTATCCCTAATGAACACGGATTAAAGTTGTTGAAGAGTCTCAAAGAATTTTCAGGCCTAAAAGTGGCCTTAGAAAAAAGCTGCAAATAGCTGGTTGTGGTGGCTCACATCTATAATCCTGGCACTCTGGGAGGCCGAGGCAGGAGGATCGCTTGAGGTCAGGAGTTCAAGACCAGCCTGAGCCTGAGCAAGAGCCCAAGAGACACTCCCCTCCAACCACCATTAAGAATAGAAAAATTAGCCCAGTGGAGTGGTGGTGCGTGCCTGTAGTCCCACCTACTCCAGAGGGTGATGCAGGAGGATTGCTTGAGCCCAGGAGTTTGAGGTTGCAGTGAGCTATGATGATTTCACTGCACTCTAGCCCGGGCCACAGAGCAAGACTCTGTCTCCAAAAAAAAAAGCTGCAAACAAATGGCTTTCCAGGGCAGTCATGCAAATTAGCATGGGCCTCTTCAAACAAAGGAAGCTGCTGCTGCGGCTAGGAAAGGCACTTCCAAGAGATGTTCAATAAAAATTGAAAATGTGGCTCCTAACACTTATGTTCTATAAGACAGTGTCCCAAATTTCCCTGATGATGGGAATCACCTGAGGCACTTGTTAAAATTAAACCAGCATCCCAGGTCCCTGCCTGAAGATTCTGGCTCAGCAGGTTGGACAAGGGGCTGGGGAATGGATAGCTTAGCATGCATCTTCAGGGTGGTTCTCCACATGAGGAACTTTAGGAAATTCTGCCAAAGGGACATTGTTGCAGTTCTCTGACACAAGACAGGAAGATTACAATTTTTCAGACATTGAAAAACATTTTAAAGGTTAGAAAATAACTATTTGCAAAATGTTATCTTTGGTTTACAAAAGACAGTCTGGTCTTACAATTCTTTTTATGTTTATTTATATATATGCTTGTATACACACACGTGCATTTGGATTTCAATTTTTTTTTCTTTGAGTGAAGGTCTTGCTCTGTCCCCTGAGTTTGAGTGCAATGGCATCATCATAGCTCACTGTAACCCCAAACTCCTGGGTCCAAGTGATCCTCCTGCCTTAGTCTCCCAAGTAGCTGGGACTACAGGCGTGGGCCACCATGCCCAGATAATTTTTCTGTTATTTGTAGAGATAGGGTATCGCTCTCGCTCAGGCTGGTCTCGAACTCCTGGCCTCAAGCAGTCCTCCTTCCTCAGCTTTCAAAAATGTTAGGATTCCAGGCATGAGCCACTGTGCCCAGCCAATTTTAATTCTTTTTATATAAATGATAATTATTAACATAAACCAGGGGTCCTCAAACTTTTTAAACAGTGTGCCAGTTCACTGTCCCTCAGACCATTAGAGGGCTGTTGGAGAGTGCAGTGCACATTCCGCACATGCGCACTGTGGGACCGGGCCAAGTCGGCTGCTAAGCAGGACAGGCAGTGGAGGCAAAAATACCCGGCGGACCAGAAAAATGTCTTTGGCGGGCCGCACGTGGCCCGTGGGCCGTAGTTTGAGGACCCCTGACTTAAACTATACCATAGATCACAAAAAAAGTAATAAAATTCAACTAAAATGTCACCATTCAAAGCCAACTACTGTTAGTAATTGGATAAGCACCCTTCCAGGTGTGTCTCTGCACAGATAAGTATGTAGATATTGTATACAACTTTATACACCTGGGGTATACACCTGGCATACACCAATATGCTCTTTTGCAATCTATTTCTATGTAAGACTATTGCTTGACTATTTTTTCATGAAATATAGACCTACATCATTTTTCTAGCTGCATAACATTCTATTTCTATTAATATACTGTAATCGACTGAATAAATACTTTTATTTGAGGTCCTTTTTAAAACTGATATAGACAGTAAGAAAGAAAATCAGGTGGCTGAAATTCCTGAGATTAGTTTACCATCGATAATGAGGAAGCAAGTAGCTTGTAAGACTCGGGCAAAATTCATAAGGCGTGCTAAGGGTAGACAGTTACTTGTAAGATATGTTAAAGATAAACAGAATAAATGGAATATTTTTATGTTAAAAGAATGTGTTAAAGAATAGATTAAAAAAAGAAACAAATGAGAGTTTCACTTATAAACAGAAGGAGATCGAAGGACAAAGTAAATCTTAAATTTTATAATATTTAATAAATATTTAACTTGTAACTGTACTCATTATATAATTATATAACATAATATGAAATATTTGCTAGTTTATGATTTATATGGTTAATAATAAATAATAATACATAATAAATGCCAGCTTATGCTACCTCCAGATTGACAGCTATATCATCCCTAAACTGATTACCCATTGGTGACACCCATCATGTTCAGTCTGGCCCCACATATACTCTGTCCCCAATGCAGATAGAACACAGATCACTGGTGAGCTGCAGCTGTTGGCCAGGCGTATGCCCCACATCCCTCCCACAGAGCAAGTGTATGCTGGTTTCAGACACTTTCTATCTGCTGAGCCCCCTTGTTCAACCTCAGCTCTGCTCTTTGTGACCACACCATCAGCAGGGACAGCTGGCCCACAGGGAGACACGCTATAAGCACAGGGTTCGATTAGTGTGGATCTTTCATCCTACTGGTACCCTAATCTAATTATGTCAACTGGCTCTGTCTCTTTCGAAACCCTTCCTTCTCACCCTGTGTTTTCGAGCTGAATAAATCATGTGATTGGAACACCTGATTTTGGTCTCTGAGCCTTTCTACCCCTTGATCTCAGGGAGAGCTTGTTCTGGCAGTGTTCTCGGAGGCTAGGACCGCATCCAGCTACACTTTTGCCTACTGCTAGAATAGTGAAGGGAAGCAAGCAGGACAGGGAGTCATAATGAATAAAACTAGGTTTGTATTATGGAAGGTACATCAGATCCTTTGCTTAGCTCGGATGTGAAGGCCAGGTTAGGCACAAGAGTGAAATCTTTCATTCAGTTTCAGGAATGTATGGGACTTTCAGCTTTTCCTGCCTCCAAAGTCATGGTCTGAATTCCTAAATAAACCAATTAAAGTTTATTCCCTCCTTGACATTTGCATTCTAAACACTAAGTCACACAAAGAGAGTGTTTCTCTACTTTTTTTTTCAGAGAAAATCCTAGTTATTACTCCCAACAACACTTTATTTTTTACATATCTTCTCTCTTCCTAATCTAGTTCTGCCTCTGCTGGAACCATCCTCCAGTGGCTAAAGTATTTTGATTCTTGTTCCAAGTCTTACGAAAGCGTCCCTCTTTCTTGACATATTTATTTTGCTGAGCTAAAGCCATCAAAAGAGACAAATATAACTTTAACATATTCTGAAGCCACTTTCAAAGTGTGTTGACAGTTATTTTAATAACCAGTCTTAATACCTAAAGTAAAATAATTTTATATATGTATGAATTAATTGGTTTTTGAATATCAACAATGATATTTCAAATATCAATCTCAAATAGCAATAATAATTATAATCAAATAATTAGGTATGTCTTTTCAAAAATCAATTTTTTCAAATATGAACTAATTTTGATGTGTTGGGGGGTATATCCTGCCCAGGACGTTTTGCCTAATCTCACTACACAAGCATGTTACCTCTAAATGAATCAACATTTTGGCTGAACTGAAAACTATTGTTACTGACCATTCAACTGATGTGAGTGAAGTACCAAAATCAGAGCTCCAATGACAATCCCTCCCATCAGAAACCAGATGTAGATTCTTCATCTTGATTTTATTAGGATAAATGAGAATCCTAAAATAAGCTTCCTAGGCTCAGTCTCAGGAGCTGGAGCAACGTGACTGCCAGGTGCCTTTTAAACAGTTTTCCCTAAGGGAAGAGCCTTTATCCATCTAAATTTCCACAGGCAGATCTGTACCTAGCCCCAGGGCTACCTGAAACCAGTTACTGCACCAGTAACTGGCTGGCGTGGGTAGAGGAGAAAGAGCCGGAGAGAAGGGCAGGTGACGCAAGGAAAAGAGGGAAGAAGCACAAAGAATCCTTTCAAGCAATCTGGCTGTGCAAAGTAAGAGAACTAGGGCTCCGGGTCATCTTTTAATTCGTAGGTTCTGTATTCTTTTAAACATGCAGGAGTATAATTAAATTATGTGGCAGAACATTACTCATCTATGTGCTATACTTAAGATGTCCAGACATTGCAGATTTCCAGGGATAAGCCAGATGACCAAGGCTCTGTCTTGCTGATTTCATAAGTAAAGCACACACTCTAATTTTTGTTTGGAAAACATGTTCGACTCTAAGCCATTAGAATGTAAGTAAGGATAAACTCCTCTTATCTTTTTCTCCCACTTAAATGGTATACCAATTCTCACGATAAAAGCATGTTTGAATTGCTAAACTGACAAACCATGTAGATAAAGATTTAGAGCAATGCTCTTTCATTTTTTTTTTTTTTTTTTTTTTTAGACAGAGTGTCGCTTTGTTACCCAGGCTAGAGTGAGTGCCGTGGCATCAGCCTAGCTCACAGCAACCTCAAACTCTTGGGCTCAAGCAATCCAATCCTGTCTCAGCCTTGCCAGCAGCTGGGACTACAGGCATGCGCCACCATGCCCGGCTAATTTTTTCTATATATATTAGTTGGCCAATTAATTTCTTTCTATTTATAGTAGAGATGGGGGTCTCGCTCTTGCTCAGGCTGGTTTCGAACTCCTGACCTCGAGCAATCCGCCTGCCTCGGCCTCCCAGAGTCTAGGATTACAGGCGTGAGCCACCGCGCCCGGCCTCTTTCATTTTTATTTATTTATTTATTTATTTATATTTTTGAGACAGAGTTTCACTTTATTGCCCAGGCTAGAGTGAGTGCCGTGGCGTCAGCCTAGCTCACAGCAACCTCAAACTCCTGGGCTCAAGCAATCCTGCTGCCTCAGCCTCCCAAGTAGCTGGGACTACAGGCATGTGCCACCATGCCCAGCTAATTTTTTCTATATATATTTTAGTTGGCCAATTAATTTCTTTCTGTTTATAGTAGAGATGAGGTCTCGCTCTTGCTCAGGCTGGTCTCGAACTCCTGAGCTCAAACGATCCGCCCACCTCGGCCTCCCAAAGAGCTAGGATTACAGGCTTGAGCCACCGCGCTCGGCCTCATTTTTAAATACTTAGGAAAACATGGAATTATTGAATGGGTACTGACAAAATTATTTGTCTGAAATCTCTCTGGCTGGACATTGTTAAATTGCTTAAATCCCTGAATGCTGAAACAATTCCAAGTAAATGTACAAGTAATTCCAAGTAAGTACAAGTTTAAGAGCTAACACATTGTTAGGCTTACAAACATTTAGGCTGGTTTGGGAAGGAAATTAAGAACAAGACATCTATATAGTAGTCCCTCAGTATCCTTAGGGCAGGGGTCCCCAACCTATGGTGAGTTGTATAATTATTTCATTATATATCACAATGTAATAATAATA
The DNA here is from genome assembly GCA_008750895.1 of Mirza zaza. Taxonomy (NCBI): domain Eukaryota; kingdom Metazoa; phylum Chordata; class Mammalia; order Primates; family Cheirogaleidae; genus Mirza; species Mirza zaza. Next base: position 96,075 of record VSMD01096362.1, read on the forward strand.
GAAATAAAGTGAACGATAAATGTAATGCGCTTGAATCATCCCTAAACCATCCCCACCCCTCACCCCCATCCGTAGAAAATTATCTTCCACGAAAGTGGCCCCTACCAAAAAGGCTGAGGACTGCTACTTTAGGGGACTGGTTCAAATACACCCTCCAATACCAAAAGCCACAGATACTCAAGTCACTGATAGAAAATGTCATAGCATTTACATATAACCTATGTATATCCTCCCATATACTTTAAATCATCTCTAGATTACTTATAATATGTAATGCAATGTGAATGCTATGTAAATAGTTCTTATATTGATTTTTTTAAATGGGTATTATTTTTTATTGTTGTTTTGGGATTTTTTTTCAAATATTCCTGACTATGGAGGGCTAGCTGTACTCAGATAACCCACGTATTTATAAGTGTTTCACATTTTAATGACAAAAAAACATCTTGAAAAAATATAGCCCCTTTCTTTCATGATGTTTAAATGCTTCATACACTCTGATAATTTCCCAATAGTCCCTGCATAACAGATAAAATAGGAAACTGAAATATATCTTACAAGATAGTAAGATAACCCAGAAACTCAAGAACCCAGAGCTAACAGACTAGCAGCTTGGTACCCTGATCTCCACAGCACTGCTCTGCCTGGTGAACCAAAAGGAAATGTGGCCGAAAACAAAGAAAGTTCTAGAAGCCAGCAGAGCACTGAGTGAAAGAGCACAGCTATGGAAGTCAGACAGCCCTGGGTTCCAGCAGGACCCAATTTTGCTGCTTCTTAGGTTTAACTTTATGACATTGCCAACATTCAACTGTTTTTGGCCTATAAAACAGGACGTTTGTGTGGTTTGACCTAAGGACAGTGTGACACAGGCACCTTGCCTACACTCTCTCTAACCTTCCGTGTCTTCAGCTATTAAGAGGTGTGATGCATTGAACTGTGTCCCCTCAAAATTCATATGCCTAAGTCCTCACCCCTAACGTGACCTTATTTGGACATAGGGGTAGAGGCAATCAAGTTAAAGTGAGGTCTTTAGGGTGGGCCCTAATCCAAAATGACTGGTGTGCTAATAAAAAGGGAAATTTTGGACACAGAGACATGCAGAGAGAGAGAGAAGGCGGCCATCTCCAAGCCAAGGAAAGAGGCCTGGGACGGATCCTTCCCTCACAGCCCTCAGAAGAAACCAACCTTGCCAACACCTTGAACTCGGACTTCTAGCCTCCAGAACCGAGAGACGATAATTTCCGTTGGTTAAGCCACCACGTTTACAGTACTTTGCTACTGCAGCTCCGACAGTCTAACACAAATGGGGATTATAACTGGACCTACACCTTATGGGATGGGTATGAGAATTAAATGAGACAATGCAAGTAAAAGGTTTAGCACAGTACCAACTACATAATAGGCACCCAAATTTCATCATTATTATTACATACATAATAGAGGTGTTATTAATGAATCCTTTCATATTGGAATCAATGAAATTCTCAGGACAAACGCAGACCTTTTCTTCTAGCCTAGGGTAGCATCTCTAGACCCTCTAACATACCGTCTCTGCTCCCAGAGCTTCTTTTTTTTCCCCTCCTTTTATTTCATTATATTATGGGGGTACATATATTGCCCCTGCCACCCCTCCTCCCCTCTGTGCCAGCGCTTCAAGCGTGTCCACCCCCCAGTTGGTGCACACCACACCCATTATGTATGTAAGTATACCCCCTCCCCCTCCTCCCCCCTCCCACCTGCCCCCCACTGGATAAAAGGTTTGTTGTTTTTTTGAAATTTTGGTTACATTGTATTTCTTTGCCTCTCCCTAAGAAGGGTTAGAGGTATCCCCTTTGTCCACCTGGTCAGCTACTTTTCAGCCTCAGGTTTTTCCTCTCAAATGCCACCTGCCCCAGGAGGCCACCCCTGATGTAGTCACTGCTTCAGGCCTTTGGCCACATCCACTTTAAGGGGGCAGACAGCAGTACTTTCCACACAGGAATGCAATCACTGGTTCCAGTTAGATTTCAAAGTCCCCCAGGGATGAGCCTGTATCTTCCTCTAAATTTCCCTCAGCAGGGCTGAGATGCTCATTAAATACAATATTTGAGGAAAGAATCCCTTTACTACGGGTAGGGAAACTGTTCGCACGCACACCATCTACAAACAAGCCCATGCTCTAAACTGGCTGTTAAAAGTACTCTCTAGGTTAGTGGTTCTCAAAGTATGGTCCAGAAGCCAGAAGTAGAGACCTGTTTGGGAACGTGTTAGGAATGCACATTTCTGGGCCTCGCCCCACATTGCCTGACACAAAATCTCTGGGGATGGAGCCCAGGAATCTACTTTCGCAAGCCCTCCAGGTACTTCTGTTGTGGCTAACGTTTGAGAACCACTGCTCTGGTTCTGACATTTCAGGATGAGAGTTGGCTGCTGGTGTGAGCTCCCTGAGAACGCCTACAAATTGAGGGGCTCCCAGGTGCACGAGGTAAGTTTCAAGCTTTCAGCTTCAACTCACTTTGACGAGTCAGTGATAACTTCAAGGTATCTAAATTACCTAACGGTGGCCGGGCATGGTGGCTCACGCCTGTAATCCTAGCACTCTGGGAGGCCAAGATGGGAGGATTGCTTGAGGTCAGGAGTTCAAGACCAGCCTGAGCAAAAGAGAGACCCTGTCTCTACTAAAAATAGAAAAATTAGCCGGGCATAGTGGCGCATGCCTGTAGTCCCAGCTATTCAGGAGGCTGAGGCAGGAGGATTGCTTGAGCCCAGGAGTTTGAGGTTGCTGTGAGCTAGGCTGACGCCACGGCACTCTAGCCCGGGTGACAGAGAGAGAATCTGTCTCTAAATAAATAAAGAAACATAAAGTGCCTGACAGTGAGATTCCACGTCTAGGAAGTGAGGCTCTGCCCAGACTCTTAGCATCCTTTCTGAGAGCAAAGATGATTTTGCCAACTCAGAAAGATGATAATCAGAGCCCTTTAAAGTAGCAAGAAACCGACCCCGGGCAAACAGTGTTCATCAGAGGAGACTCCGGGATGGAAAAGGAGGGCAGGATGAGCAGAGGCTGACGCTTAGAAACCGCAGGTCCAGCACAGCTTGAAAGACTCCCGCTCCACCCACACCAGGCATGGCTGGGGCATCACAACATCTTGCTCAACAGACTCGGGCAACACCTGCCAATCCCTAACTCCAGGCAGCCGCTAGCTGTTGATCAGATCTGGCCTTTGACAAAAACATGTTTACTAGTCTGAGGGTTTGGGGTTTTGTTTTGTTTCTTTCTTTTTAGCCTCACCTGTCCAGACTACAATACTAGTCTGAGTTTAAGGAGTTAAGTCTTTAACCTCTGTAATTACTATGGAAATCGGCTGTTATTAAAGAAATCTTGGCAGGGCGTGGTGGCTCATGCCTATAATCCTAGTATTCTGGGAGGCCAAGGTGGGAGGATGGCTCCAGGTCAGGAGTTCGAGACCAGCCTGAGCAAGAGAGAGACCCTCGTCTCTACTAAAAATAGAAAGAAATGAATTGGACAACTAAAAATATATATACAAAAAATTAGCCGGTCGTGGTGGCACATGCCTGTGGTCCCAGCTACTCAGGAGGCTGAGGCAGGAGGATCACTTGAGCCCAGGAG
>VSMD01096366.1:0-33088 GCA_008750895.1 Mirza zaza
AAGGCTATGGAAACAGCCCAAGTGCCCATCAATCCAAGAATGGATTAATAAAATGTGGTATATGTATACCATGGAGTACTATTCAGCTCTAAGAAACAACGGTGATATAGCACATCTTATATTTTCCTGGTTAGAGCTGGAACCCATACTACTAAGTGAAGTATCCCAAGAATGGAAAAACAAGCACCACATATATTCACCAGCAAACTGGTATTAACTGAGCAGCACCTAAGTGGACACATAGGTACTACAGTAATAGGGTATTGGGCAGGGGGGAGGGGGGCGGATATATACATACGTAATGAGTGAGATGTGCACCGTCTGAGGGATGGTCATACTGGAAACTCAGACTTGTGGGGGGAGCGGGGAAGGGGCATTTATTGAAACCTTAAAATCTGTACCCCCATAATATGCTGAAATTAAAAAAAAAGAAACAATAGTTCAGAAATAAAATAATTTTAATCATTAAGCAAAAAAATAAAATAGCATGGATAAAAAGGCTAGACATATCTGCACATCTGTGTAGCTGGAGGTGAGACTCAAGTCCCCATTTTTCATCAATGCATGGACTATTGACTTGTCTCCTTGCCCTTATCCTATCACGCTGAGTCCCTTTCTCACCTTTATCTCTAGATAGATAGATACATAGATAGAAAGAAAGATGATACATAATTAATAGACTTGTAGATAGATAATATTCACGAATATGTTAAGGATGGGGTAAGGGGAAAGTTTCTCCCTTTTCCTTTATATAAAGGCACAGAAAAAGTGGTCAACTTCACTTAATCTTCTTAAAGGGCAGAAAGATTGTACAGTTTAGAGCAAACAATGCTTCTTTGTTGGGAAGAAGGAGAGGCCTTTGGGCTTCAGTCAGGGCAGCACAAACATAGGCAGGGAGAAGAGAAGGAGGAAGACAGGCACATTCTGGAATTCTCTACTTTGTGATTTTTGCCTTGTACATACTTCCCCACTTAGATGATCACTAAACTGGCACTGCACAGATGTCAGAAGCTATTATTAGTGGTTTACGCTCTGTGTGGATGGAAATACAGATCAAACTTACATAAATATGTCTTATTATTTTAGGGTGATATCTAATAACATGGGAGTCATGGAAGGTAAGGTCTTATAAGATTCAGTTGAAATGCTTGCTTTGCTGAGAGAATTTTTCTGACCCCTAGACTCTATGATTTCTCTACTTTTGTTTCCTATAACACCATTTTTATTTCCTAGTGTACTATTCATCACAAATCAATGCAGTCTTTTATTTAATGGAAGTCTTTAATTATAAAATCTAAAATCTATTAGGACAAGAACATATTTTTTTTTTATTTTACTGCTACATATTGTTACATAGTAGAAATCTTGGTACATATTAGGTGCTCAACTAATAGTTAATAATACAACACAATGATACTATTCAATTCATACTTTATCCAAAATTAAAATGTCAGATGTCACTTGAAAACAAAACATATAGCTATTGAATGTTTTCAACATATAGACAAACTCTCTATTGTCTCTATGAAGAGGATTTATCACTTCCAGGTTTCAAGGTGTATAATAAGAATATTATAAACTAGAAGCACATTTACTTATATTTAATTAATTTGTAGACTTTCAGAGTTTCTTGGAAGTTAGCATGTTATCTGCCTATTTTTAAAGATCACTTTTATGATATTTGTATTTTGACCTATCCTTGTTTTTTTGGTCTCCTGTATTATCAAATATTAATACAATTATCTTTGATGAAGTTTGGAGAGAGTTGTTTTATTAGTATATAATATTAGTGGAGAATACTTAACTTACAAACCATTCTGTAATAAAAAATATCATAGGCCTGGAAATCATGCAATCATAGTTTGCAAATCACTTTTGAAGTAGTGACTTGGAGTAATTTTTGGTCTTTCTGGATCACTTCTCTTATATGTACAGTGAGGTTCAGTGAACTTGTACATAAAGCACTAAACCCAATGTCTGGCATATTGTAGAAATTCAAATCTTGTGCGAATGTTCATGTGTGTGTGTGTATGTATGCATACAAACACATACAGATATATGAATGTAAGTATGTGTATCTAAGTTCAAGGCAATATGTAGCTTGAAAACCTTTTCAAAGAATTGAATACCTGAAACTGACTTATGAGCTAAAGTCTATCTATTCTTTTATTTATTCATTTATCAATTCATTCATTAATTTATACATTTATTCTATAAACCTGTTGATTGCCTGCTGTTTTCCTTAGTTATGATAAACATGGCAATAAACAGGGCATTTTCTTTGCCATTGAGAGGCTCACAATTTTAGATGTAGTCAGAGATGTAAGCAAATAATTATAATGTCATGATATGGTATTGGAACATCTTTTAAAAACTGAGTACAATAAAATCATGTATGAGGCAGAACTAGTACTGTACAAGTTCAACTTTGGAATATTGCTGTCTTACATTTGGGAATAAGTCATAGAGAGTTATCAAAGCAGCAACACCAAGTAAGTGTTTATTGATAATTATTGAGTTTTAATTTTGTGACGGCTCAGGTTGAAAGTGTTCGTACCTCAGAGACAGCGGTGATCGTCCAGGCTTAGGATTCTTTTATTTTTTGTTTGGTTCAGGCTTCACGCTAGAAGGTGCCTCAGGATGTCTTCATCACATTTTATAAGTGGACACAGAAAGGATTTAAGTACCGAAATGATTAGAATTAAAATTGCTCATAGGAAATCACCGTCTTAGAAAGAAAACAGAAACAAGGAATATGAACTAACTAGACACTTTGGTTTGAAAGATGTCAACATTCCAACCCTAGAAGATAGAATTCTTGTGGAATTAGATGAGACATCTCAAGAGTTTATTCCAGAAAAGGCCAATGTCAAGCCAAGTAAGGGTCAATGAAAACTGTCCCAAGTGACCAATGAAAACAGATACTCCAAAAATACAAAGAAGAAAAGCTACTACAAAAATTGAAAGAGCAGAGAGAGAAAGCTAAACAAGGATTATTTAAAGTGGGTCCTTACAGAGCTGATACGCCTTATTTTCTTTCATCAAACAAGGATGTTATGAAAGCTGAGCCAAAAAAGGCGTTTTCATCTTCTGTACAGCTTACAAGATCGAAGGCCAAAGAACAGATGGAGCAGACTAAGATTGATAATAGGAGTGATGTTCCAGCAATAAGCTCTGGTCAAAGACAAACTTCTGAAAAGAAAGTGTTGGACAAAGAGAAAAGAGTTGTACAGCCTGTTTTGCCCATGTCCGTGAAAATGACTCGATCAGCTACTCAAGCAGCAAAGCAGATTGCTGGAACAGTCTCATCTACCACAGAAATAAAGCCAGTCTCAAGAGGTACTAATGATAATGAGCCAGAAAGAAAGGCAGAAAATAAGGCAAGACCCACCAAAATGACAGAAACAAAACCTGACAAGGGTATTGTACACTTGATAGTAAAGAAAATACTTTGGCTTTACAAACTAGTACAACAAATAGAATAGATCTAGATAGAGTCTCATGAAAAATGGAAAGCTTACCTAAGGCAAATACTGCAAAAATGAAAAGAAAGAATTCCTTTGTACCTAAAGATTTTATGTTTCAGCCACTGGATGGTCTGAAGACCTATCAAGTAACATCCATGACTCCCAGAACTGTCATCACTTTCTTGACATCCAGTTACAACTGGACCCCTTTGAAAACAGAGATGATACGATTCAAGAAGCAACAAAAGAAATGTTGGCACTAAAATGCAAGATTTATGCTACCAAGACACTACAGCAAGTTTCAAATAAATCACCGTGTCCTTTGAGTTCTCTAATAGTTTGGAATGAAGAACGTGTCTTAAATCATAATGAAGCTACTACTAAAAATTCAAATGGCCTTCCAATTAAAGAGGTCTCATCACTTGAAACAAATGAATGATATCTCAGCCACAACATGATGTGCCATATTTCAGAAATATCCTCCAGTCAGAAACTGCAAAATTAACTTCACATTGCCTTGAGTGGGACAAGAAGCTTGAATCGGACATTACAGATGACGCTAAAGATCTTATTTGCACAGCAGTTGGTCAAACAAGACTCCTTATGAAAGAAAAGTTCAAACAATTTGAATGACTGGTGAATAATTGTGAATATAAACAAGATGTAAAGGAGACTACCTGTACAGATCTGGATGGGTTTTGGGTATATGATTTGTTTTCAGGTAGAAGATGTAGACCAGAAATTCAACAATCTGACCAAACTTGAGAAATCTGGCTGGCAAAACAATAATTATAGAAGCAAAAAAGTCTTCTGGAAAGAAATTGTCTCAGGTATAGTGGGTAAACCAAAACAGGATGATAATGGAAGAACTGCAGCTAGAAATAGCCTAGCTGCCATAAAAAATGCAATGAAGGAGAAAATTAAACAGGAAGAACATGCTGAGGCAACTGCCTCTGTAATACCAAGGGAAGTTGATAAAATCGTTTTTGATGCTGCATATTTCAGAGTTGCGAGTCCCATTAAATCATTTTCAGGACTTTCTATCTCTTCTAAACATCCTTCTCAAAGACTTAGAACATCTAAGTCTATCAGCAAAGCTGTGGCTCAGAACAGGGATGTGGTGGGCCTCATAAGACAAACTACATCACCAGAGAATCCTGATTCTCAGAATATCAAAAATGAAAATGATGATAAGAAGAAGTCTTTGCTTTCAAATATTCCTGAAAGTAGGAAAGGCATAGTGGGAGATGCTCAGCATCCTGGGTTACAAGATTTGATTGAAGTGAACCATGATGAAAATAAGGTAATCTTTGAGATCTATTATTTACCCTGTTAAAGAATGAGTTTTCCTCTTCTTGTTGGTGGTGTAGCAGATGATATTTAATACAAACAAAAAAAAATAGAAGAAATTTCGGATGTTGTGGAAGGAATGGAATTAAATTCTTCAGTTATATCACATGATGTTTTGATGAGTAGCCCTGAAAAAAATATATCACCACAAAATAATGTCTCACAAGAAGAAGAAACTAAAATTTCTCAGTCAGTACTATTTAATAATAAAAGTCTCACTACTGAATATCCACTTTTTGATTCACCAGGCATAAACTGTAGTAATCCATTCACTCAGCTGGAGGAGAGACATCAAGAACATTCCAGACACATTTCCTTTGGTAGTAACCTGATTACCTTTTCACCTCTAAGGCCTCCCTATGGAGAACAACTGTAAGAATTTTGAATTTAAAAATAAATCCAAACATTTTTCTTCATATTATCAATGCTGTGATATATTCTTAGACTATTAAAAATTTGAAGAATATGTTTGTGTTCACTTCTATTCAATCCACTTATATATTATCATATAATGTTTTTAATATTCAGTGTTCATCAAAGTATCTTTTAGATTAAGATATTCTTTTTCAAGGGAAGTGGGGATATTTTATAGATTAACCATGCAGAATAAAAAATGCACTGTGCCTTGCTCTCTTGTTTAAAATGTATAAGCTTAAAGCTAAGTACACATACTTACAGCTTACAAATGTTCTTTAGTATAAGTGAAATATATTAAACTTTGACAGAATTAAAAAAATGGAAAATGCTTATTTAATTATACGTTTTCCCCTCCTAGTTGCAGTCAAACAGTTAAGTTAAATGAACATGTATCTTTTTTGAAGAATAAGTAGTTTGTAAGTGTGTACAAGCGAACATACAGGAGCATATGTTGTTATATAACACAGTGGTTTATATCAGAAGGAAAAATATCAATGTATTAGTGATATGAAGTTGTTTTCAAAACATACCTATCTGAACTAAAAATGTCCCTGTGAAATGCATTTTCCATTATGTGTGTGTGTGTGTGTGAGTGTGGGTATGGTGTCTCCATCAGTGATATTGTTACCTCCTAAATGGAGGGGTTCATTCCCTTGGCAGATATCAAGTCAATAGAAATAGACAAGTTGGTTATAGCAAAGTAGTTTTTATTGCTTGACACAAGTAAGGATCACACCAGGGATAGTTCCCAAAGCACTGTGTCCTTGAACAAGAGGGTTGGGTTGGTTTTATAGTTGGAAAGTAATGATAGGGTCTTGCATTGGGGTGATGCCAGGCAATGTGTTCTAACTAGACCCTGGCATGGGGTGATGGCAGGGCTCAGTCTGATTGGCTCTCAGGTCCTGCCATGCAGTGTCTGCTGCTAAATTAAGTCCCCACTCCTTGGTCCGAGCACTTAGGTTCCACCCATGGTTACACACTTGGTGCATCTGGGCATGCTCAGATTACATGACCTTCAACCTAGGGGCCCATGGCAACTAAAAGACAATTCACAACTTTGTCATAAAAGTTAAGCCATATTGGTGTGGAAGGGTTACAATAGGAAGAGTTTAGGCTGTGTTAAAACATCTTCAAACATGCAGGTATTGCCTAGACCTAGAGACAAGCACTCAGCTTTCTATACTTCCTTCCATAGTTGCTGCATGGACTAAGTCCTGCTGTCCCAACCTACTTGAGGTTAAACCTGTATATCCAAGTGGTCCTAGGGAGGACCTTTTCTAGAATTTAGCTCTTGAGCCTAACACATGACCTGAAAAAATTATTTTATTCAATAATTATGCTAAGAAACATGATGCTTTATTAGAGTGCCATATATTATGTTATATTATGAAACAACAACAACAACAAAAACAAGACTTCAGAGACTCATAATGAGCCCTTATATTAACATAAAATCACTTTTCTAACTTTCAGCCTTTGGGTTAAGATGGTGAACAAGATTAAAACTTCAGAGGCACATACATTGGAGAAGCTGTGTCTCTGGGATTATTTTTCAGATGTTGTCCATGATTGCTTTTTAAAAAAATATTATAGATTGCCATAGGAAGCACACAACTGAGCTATACTATAGCTCAGAAAGTGTATATTTATAGAAAGAAAGAAAATGTTCAAGAAAGAAATATTTATAGAAAGAAAATGTTTAAGAAAGAAAGAAAGAAAATGTTCAAGATTCAGATTTATAGAAAGAAAATGTTCAAGATTCAGATTTTTAAAATAATTCATTTATATCATGTCAAGCATGTAATTAGGACCTGCCATTATGCTAAGTGATGTATATAAAAAAATTGAAGAATTTCACAGTGTTTGGAGGGAAGCTGACAAGTAAACATAAAATGAAAATGCAGGGTGCTGAAAATTTTTGAGGGTTTTTAAGAAATAAATACATCAGATTTTGGTATTAAAAAATAATCCTGGCATGAGGATAAGTACGTGAAGTAATATTAAAATTAATAGAAAGTAAAAACTAAAATGTTGAAAGATAACCTTACCAACAAAAGGAAAACACAAAGAAGGTACAGGCAGCAAACCAGGTTAACAACTTAGTAGTTTCTTGGCTGCAGGCAACTAGACATACTGCGGCGCTATCAAGGACTGAATTTCCTGTAAGGAGGCCCTGGATGCTCAAGAACTAGGGCAGAGAGTGAGAGGGAGAGTAAATGCAGCTACTTGGGTTTCCTTTCTGTACAATCTATATGAGGTGAAGAAGAGAATGCAAGACCAGGACACAGCAAAGCACTCCAGAAAATTTAAGCTAGTATGTCAGGTTTTAATCTAAAACTGTCGCTTCTTGGAGCACTCATGGCTGAAGAATGACTAGACATGCCAAAGTTAGACAAGCACGAATATGAGGTTTATTGAGGAGAGAAAGATAGGATTATAGGGCAAGAGCAAGATATAGGTTGACAAAACATGGTACATGCACCACAGATGATGACTGGATCCATTGTCACAGCAGGGCAAGAGAAAAGAAGGGTGCAAAGGGAGATTGGCTATGGTCTGCCCTTATTTTATAGTGCCTGGATAGGGACCTCCCTCATGGTTCAGAGGTCACCAGGGAACCACTTTTATTGGACATTTTGGAGTCACATGACTTGGGGCTCAAGTACACAAGCAGGTTGTTCCAGGTCAATTTCCGGACTTTATGGTACCCATGCTGCTTGGTCCCTAGGCTACAGAGTTCTCTATATTATTTTGCAGCTGGTGTACCAAGTTCTGATTGGCAGATTCGTAGGGTATTCCTTCTGCCTCCAGGTATGGAGAATGAGGGTTGGACAAGACCATGATGGGGGCAACAGCACCCACTTTCATCCCTAAGATACCCACAATCCCTCACTATCTGCCTAACAATTACACAGAGCCCTAAAGATTTACAAGCTGCAAAGCACTGCTCCTTGCTCCTAGGCATTCACATCTTCACCATATCCTTCCTCCATACATGGCTAGGTTTACTACTGACAGGATAGTTAACTCTTGAAGACAAAAACTACAGTTGTCAACTCTTTCCAGTCTGTAAGAAGGAAGAAATGTTCAGGCTAAAAACAAGTAGTTTTATTTTAAGAACATGAAAAAAGAAAGTAGAAAAATTCTCAGCAGCTATGTAGCCAGAACTTTTAGAGAATCAGAAACCTATTCTTTGCCTTTCAGAATAAAACCATGTATCTAATAATCTGATGAAAAATGTTGCTAGTGCTCTGCACAACCATTAGTCTTTCCGTCGCTGCTTCACTCACCTTTTTTACTCCTTCCTTGCACTCTATGAGGGGGAAAGAGGGGAGTAAGGACAGTCAAGTATTTAATCCCAGGCATTTTTACCACAGAATCACTTCATGAAAACTAAAGGGATCCTCCATTACAGGCCTTCTCCATATCCGGCCTTTTCAGGTTCCAGTAGCTGGTAGCTGCTTCTTCCTCTGACTTCTTCTTGCCCAGGGTGGGAACAGCTCCATGGAAATAGATTTGTCTCTTTTTGTTTCCCTTACACCACGCCTATCCTTTTGTAAATAGTCCTTTCTTTCATTAATTTTCCTCAAATGATCCAAAAGCTTGTTCTAGGAGCCCAATGGAAATGGAGACATATGATTCCAGGACTCTCACTTAAGCTTTAATAAAAGCAATACCATTCTCCCTTGTTTTACATATTAGGTTTATGAGGAGTTCCAGGACTAAATTTAATAAAGTGAGTAGTATGCTCTAGAGTATGCATTTAATTAACAGTCATATAGGAATCCTAATATAAGTCTTTAATGCGCATACCTATGAGTTTTCCTAAATATGTTTTAAGATACTTGAGGTTAGTTATCAAATCCTATACCTACTTGGCATATTGGAGCTCAAATATTTGTTCTATGCATGAATGAAAGAATGAATAAATTAATGAATAGATAACTTGAAAGTCAGTTGCAAGGCAAATGACTTTTTTAAAGGCAAAAGGTATGGTTTTAGGGTTAATAGAACATAGAAAAGAATTAGCTGATTATCCATTTTCAGTAAAATTTCTAGTTTGCACCCTAAAGGTGTTGCTGTGTTTAAACAAATTTTAATATTTAAAAGTCCTGGGGAAACTATTAATTGCCTCTCTAGTTTTCTTTTCCTTTGCCATAACTTATTTATAAAACCAAGACCACATCTCTGTGACAGAACAGGGATTAATATATTTTGGAATTGAAATTTGCATTGACTGTTAGTAATGAATATCCTACTCAAGCCCCAAATTAAGATCTGAGCAAGGGCACCATATTGAGATTTCTTTATTTCATTCCTAGATTGCATTGATACTGATGCCACTTACAGAACAAGAAACATCAACTTTGATTATGGAGTGCTTTAATCAGAGTAACATTTTGTTAAAAAAATTCTCTAATACAAAAATATCTTACCAATGTTAGAAATGAAGCAAATTCTTTTTTATATAGGGACAAAATCTCCTTAACTAATATTAACTTGTTTTTTTATTATTATTGACTCTGTCTTTAATTTCCCTTACATTTCTTGCCTTATTAAATCATAATCAAATGGTTTTTACTAAAATTCATATTCTGTTTTTCCTAGACTGTTAGTCCCTTGAGGGATCTAAAAACGGACTATATAGCTAGCAAAGCACCATGCAGAGAGTTAATTTAAAAAATCATTGACTTAATATAAATTGTAGTTTGCCCTTAAGAGTCTGAAAAAATTGGAGAGAAGCTATTGCATTTAAATAGCTGGCTGCCTCTAATTTACCTCAGTAGCTATCCATCAGCAGAATAGAAATTCTCAGAAAAGAGGCAGGGATTTGAAAAGGAGCCTGTTTTTGATAAGATGAAATGATTCTCATAGGGTGTGAATCTATCTTGAGGACTTTTTTGCTCTCCACTTTGGTTTTTGTCAAAAAAAAAAAAAGTGGTAGCAGGAAACTCACGTGCTGGAAATTGAAGAAGCAATGCTATAATAATCTCTTTGATTGGGGATGATGGAGGCACAAAAATAGCAAAAGGACTCTGAGCAGTGAATGAAGCTAGGGAGACATGTGAATAAATGCCACAGCCCTAGAGCAAAGCACATGTTCCAGGATGACTTATTAAAACCATGTTTATGAAAGCTGAAAATAAAATTGCAATTTGGAACAAGTTTTTTATAATGTTATAATGATAATACTAAGAACCAAGATTTTGGTTTTTAAAAATTATTTTATGATTGATCAATAAACACTTATTTTTAGAGATATCAGGATAATTTTTTAATTGGAGGCAAACTTTTTTCTAATATCTAATTAAGAAAAGTAATTAGTTGGCTTAAACTTGTGAGTTTAGTTTATGCATATTAAATACATTGCTTTTACCTTTGGTGTTTAAAATACTTTAAAAATCTTATTATAATATACACACATATATATATATATATATATATGAAGTGGAAATAGTTTTCCTCTGAGTTTTACCTCTTCAACTTAAACCACTAGTGACAGCAGTAATTTCATAGTCATGAAGGTAAGTGCTAAGTCAATTGAAATAAGTCGTTAGTAAACTTCCAGATACAGTAAGTTCAAAAATATCTTACAATCTCCTCTTAAACTATCTTCATCAACATAACTGCTATTTTGTACATATGAAATATAAGGATTTCTTCCTCTGAATGCTAATTAAAGAAACCTATATTAGAAAGTGTAATAATGTTTTAATTGCAAAAGGTTAATGATGCAACGTGATTGTTAGTGGTATATTGTTTGAATTTGCTTGCTAATATTTCAAACAGATTTTATATTCCTTGTTAATATAGTCTGTGCAGTATTTTTCCATCCTTTACATGATGTTTTATTTTTGCAAAACATAATCATAATGTCTTTTCTCTCACTGAGCTCTTGAGTGCTGCAAGGCATAAATGGTACCTAATGCAAATGCTAGGAAGGCTCCTAGCAGACACCTGAGACCGCAGTCAAGGAATAGTGCTGGAATGCAAGCTTGCCTCACATAAGCCTCAAGGCCACAAATTACTCATTTTGAACTAAAAAAGATACTGCTCTTTTCTTTGAAAATAAGATCCATATTACAACTCTAAACAGTACCAACCTACTTGAAAGAATTATTTTGTATTCACATCTGTGTATTTATAACTTAGAGATCTACTTCTAAAGGAAAGATTTGATACATTGCCTGTGATTAGATCCACAAAGATTCATCTCCAGGAGTAAAATTTAGCATCTGCTCTAGAAAAGCCCTTCTCGAAGCACAGATCTCAGAGACCAGTGATATTTCAACAGAAACAACAACAAACAAAATTGGAAAGCCCTATAGATGATGGCTATTTTATTTCTCAGTGTTATTTTATTTTACTTTTTCAAGTAAAAATCATTAGAAAACTACCATTGTTTTTCATCCATCAAGTTATTTTTTTTTAAAGGACAATACTAACATAAAAATTTAGGGAGAAAATAATCTTAATCGATGTTATTAGAATGGTTTCAGTTTTATGAAAACTACCTTCATTGGTATTAAGTTTATGTTTAATATCTTATTACTGACAGGTACAATCTTCATCTTAAATCCAGTGGGTGTCAGGAACTGAAAACCAGGAAAAACACGAGATTGCAGAGAGTTTTATGTTCCTGTTACAAGGCACTTAAATCTTTAACCGCTTCGAGACCAGTGTCAACTATAGTCGATAGCCACAGATGAACTCACACAGTGACTTTAGCTGACAGCCGTGATATGACTTTTCTAGTTTTTAATTTATCACAATAAAATTGCAAACATTTAAAAATAATGTAATGAAAACATATATGTATATGTTACCTATTCTGATTTACATTACAAGTAAAGCTGCCTGTAAAGTAAAACAAGGTTTCAGCGCTTTAAGGCTTTCCTCATCACACAAGAGCAAAACGGATTCGTCGTCAATGCACAGCACGAACTATCCTGCGGACTATAAGTGCTGGCTGTGGGCAAGGTTTTGTGGCTGGTGAGCGCGGTCCCAAAGTGGTTAATAGAACTGAAAAATCAACTGACGGAACAATTTTCAGCAAATAAGTACCTTTATAATGAGAATAGATATAACAATTTTTACAATATTTGAAGAATATTTTCAAAATGCATTTGTTATATATTCGGTATAATTGGGAAGAAACATAAAAGCTTAAAACATACACAATGACTATTATAAAAAATGGCCCAGGACATATCTAGGCAGTACATGAGCAAGGCCCCGCTTTCAAGATGATTAGACCAAGATGATTAGATGATTAGACTAGATAAGTGCAGTATGATTTAGTGAAGGAGCTGGAGTGGGAGCAATGGATTTATCAAAGGAGCCCGTAAATGAGAGAGTTACTTATTTGGGATTATAGTAGTGCTTCTTTGTGTATTGAAGAAAGAGTCAGTGTTAACTCCTTCAAAAAATGTCAGGTAAAATGAATTTCACAAAGAAGGGACATGAGTAAACACCCAAAGCTAAAGAAGAGCAAGGTATTTTTGAAAAAGTAAATGTACTATTTCATGCTCTCTCCTAGGAATTAAAAAAAAAAAATACTCTAACTGGAAGGCCTCTAAGGGAACTTGGTAGATTTAACTGAAATCTAAGATTTTAGGTGGTCTACTCAAGTCAAAGCAGGTCAAGCCAGCACATATGTATTTAATTAAATAAACAGCGAAGTTAGGTATTCTGATACCTTAAATAATATTTGTTTGACCATGAGTAATATTTTTAAAAAGTGACATTCTCCTCTATTTGTATATATTTTCTGTGCTTAAAAATTTTTAATGTATAAGGAATAAGCTTAATGATTTCAAAAATTCACATTAAAATATTTAAAAGCCATTTTAAAAACAGTTGTATATACCATTCTTATTACACAGGGTTTTTTAAAACAATCATCTTTATGATCAAGTAGATTTGTTATGAGTTAATGAATATGTATGCCTATCTATTAAGTATTATATGAAATAATTCTATTATAGTAATGGATTGAAATTACCTCAAAATTTCCTTTTATATTTAATGTAAAATAGATATTCTTGTCTGTCTCATTTATTTGCAATGATTCGTTTTGTGGTTAAATCCTCAAAGGGGCATGAAAAGATTTTTAGTTTCAAATGTGTTAAATAAACCATCTGGCACCACGTTCAGGTGCCAGTGTTTTGGGGAAATTTCCACTCTTTTAGAGGGCATTGTATCAGATAACGTATTAAACCAAAGCTATGGAGAAGATCATGTATTATCCTCAGAATTTCTTTCTGATTATGGCTTCTTTCATATTCTGTTTTACTTACCAACTTCTCTCATGCCGTCAAATGTCCTGTGCCTCAATCAAAATACTCGAACTCTAGTTCTAAGCAACATCTTTATTGAATTACAAGGGCTTGGGAAATAATGACAACAAAAGCAAGTGACTAAGATATGGAAGAAGAAAAAAATAATTGCTGCTCTGTGTTGTATCCCACACCTAATTACATCAAGCTATTAAAACTTGATAATAGGATTCCTACCATCAATATCTGTAGCCACCATTGTATTTCTCACAATACAGAATGTCCTGTGACTGGGGTTCATGGTAATGACCCCCAGTCATCAAAGAGGTGTTAAATTAATTCTCCATTCTCTCTGTTGAAGAAGGAGGAAACCATAGAGGGCAAGTTATATTACTTTATTTTAAAGTAAACCTGGCATTGTAGTAGTTAACTCTGCACCATGATATATAAATACTTTCTGATATTTCTCATTGAAGAGATTCCATTATATTATTAATATTAATAAATTATTAAGCCTTTATGCTTAAAAGTTGTTGGAAGAGTATTTGATAAAACTTTGTGGTTAACAGTATTTTGAATTACATTGACAATTTCTATGTAATTTAAATAATTGCCAGTGGACTGACTAGTATATCAGACCTGTAAAAATATGAATGAATACTCCTATTTTCCTGAAAAGATTTCCTTTATAGATAATAGCAGATTAAGCTGGATTTGCTCATGCATTCAACATTTATTGTGTACCTATTATGTGTCAGGAGCTAAAAAGAATATACTTTAAAGATGAATAAACTATAAACTTTGTCTTACATAAATGACCTGCCCCCTGTCATTCCTGGGAGGTGGAGGAAGAAAGTGCTAGCAAGGAAAGACATTGTTAAAATAAAATGCCAAAGGGCTCAGGAAAATCCATAGGCATATTTGAAAATTGTAAACTACAAAGTTGCCATGCTATTTTAAAATATATTTGGCTGATGAATTAGCCCTGATTGAAAAAATTTATTTTAGTTAACTTTAACTCCTGGAGCAATCCTGCTGCCTCAGCCTCCCGTGTAGCTGGGACTACAGGCATGCACCACCATGCCGGGCTAATTTTTTCTATATATATTAGGTTACCAATTAATTTCTTTCTATTTATAGTAGAGACGGGGTCTTGTTCTTGCTCAGGCTGGTTTCGAACTCCTGACCTCAAGCAATCCGCCCTCCTCGGCCTCCCAGAGTGCTAGGATTACAGGCGTGAGCCACCGCGCCCAGCCTATTTTAGTTAACTTTAAAAAATAGTAAACAAGTCTATACTTATCACTGAAACTCCTTTTCAACTGTTGAGATTTATATCGAAATCTACTATACATCTCTAAACCTAAAAAATTGTCATTTTCTAATATTTCTTATATAAGTGACAATATTATCTGTAAATATTTTATTATGTAAATTTTATGGCTGAAGTAGCAAACAAAATATTTAATGAGATATTAAAAAAAATAATGTTTTTATTTGTTTATTTGTCAGTATCAAATATTTTTACATATCGAGAAAGGAAAATAATCATGGTACACCATGCATCAGTTTCCCAATTATATAAATCAGAAATAATTTAATACTTTAAGAATCGTCCTTAATTTAGATGATGTTATTTTCATATACAATCTGCTCTGATTCATTCCATTTATTAGAGCTTAATTTTTATATAAGAATACTTACAAAACTGTGCCACATTTTCACTAGTTTAAATATATATTTTAGAATATTCATTAAAGTTATTTGTAAATATGTCCTTTGGAGATATTTTTATGTAAAATGACACTTCTAAAACTGTTTTACATATATAAAAACATTATAAGAATACATTGAAACGTAGCCATATAAGTCAAACAACTTGTCTTCTAATTCCTAATTCAAGCTTGAAATGGAAATTAAAAAGTTTCAATTTTCTGTTTTCTAATAATTACCATTAATGTGACTATATTCTTGTTTAAAGCTTATCTAAAGTAGCTTATTAGCCAGTATGGTTACTTATAAATCTTAAAGAATTAAAATATCAATTTTATCATAGTTTTATACTGATCCCAGGGAACATGGCCAGTATATTCATTACCATCAGTATACATAGCTCTGTACAGTACAAATGGGTATCAGACCAATTACTATGCAAATCCCAGGATCATCCCCACATTATACTCTCCCTTGACATGAAATCATGCCTGACTTAAATAATCACAAGGAAAAATTTTATTCTTATAATTAATAATATAGATTTTACTCAAGTTTAAATTCATAGGCAATATATAGCTTTACATTGGCACCATTTTATATAAAATATAGTTAATTTTAACTTTCTCAAAAGTAAGCAATATAAAAATATAGAAAATGCCCTGTTACTTGATATATTATATATGCAAAAAATTGAAAACTGCAATGACAATAAGGAAATGAAACTATTAAGATAAAAATTATAATTTTGTCAGTATTTTTCTTAAAAAAGACTAAAATTTATTAATTTGGACTCTAGTCAATTTTATTTAATATTTTTAAGTACAAAATATTAGTAAAATAAAACTTAAAAGGGGATTTTATATTTGTTTTTTTAACACTAAGCAATGATATGCTTTCCTATTTACCCACTCTCATTAATTCTATTTCATGGTCTTCTTAATTCTCTTCCATTCAATCTATATACCAGTATTTATAATTTTACATGATTCTTCATTCTGTTATTTTTCTCAATCTCATCTGTCTTTAATAGAACATTATTTTTCTATGAGTTAAACAAGAAATATTTTTGGAGTTGTCCTACTAACTCTAATTTTTCCTTAGATTATCTAGGGCAAGTTGTCTTTCTTTGTGTATAAAGTTCTGTACTAAGTGCTTTTTACATAAGAAATATATAGATCTAGTCAGTCCTTTGGGACTTGCAGTCTTGTGGTGAATGTAGACAAATACATTGCTCTATTGGAGTTTCCATTTTATCTATGACATTCCTCACATCCTCATACCAACACTGCAGCATGGGTATATAGTGGGTATATAGCACATACCCACTATGTGCTAGGCTGTGAGAAAATAGCAGTCGATAAGAAAGAACATGCTCCTGGCTGGGTAGAACATCTAGGGTGGAGAGATAAATGTGTAATACAAAAAAAAAAAAAATGCAGTGTATGGAATACAGTGTGACATGACTGCAATTTTAGATACAATGACACAGAAGTCACAGAGACCTGAAAGAAATGGGGGTGGGGGTTTGGGGAGAGCTACCCAAATACCTGGAAGCAAAGCACCCTAGGAAAGGTTAAAAAAAAAGTAAGTTCAAAAGTCTTGAGATAGAAATTAGTAGTGCATTGGTGTTCTTGTGTCCATGCAAACATCAAGGGGTTGTTGAGGATGAACAAGTGTGGAGAGGAAGAAGAGGGCAGTAGAAGGAAATAAGGATGGAGGAGGGATGCTCTTTATGTGGGACTCATGGTAACAGCTCACTCTGGAATGTATTAAAGTATAGTATAATAATTTCAATTGAACAATCTTTTACAAAGAAAATAAAATAGTGTGCAATTAATTAAATGATCCTGATTTTTATTAATAATGAAGAAATTCAGAGAGGCAAAAAAATGATCCATAATATTTTTATGAAATCAGATATTTGCATGTGTTAAGTGAAGTTTTCTCTAATTATTTCTTTTATAAGCCTTTCTCACAGAATTCTTAGTCTGCTTAACTTATCCTCAAGGCACTGTTAACCCAAATACTGTCCTATTTCTTTATTGTTCAGTTTGGTCTGTTTTTCCATTATTATGTACAATTCATGAGGGACAAAATTTTATCTCTTTTCTTCAGAATTATATGCTAAATGGCTAGACTGGTGCTCATCAAGTATTCAATGGCTGAATTAATGAATCTCAATTGCTTTTGTTTACCTGTAATAAACATGTGCTAAATAAATGAAGGGAGATTAATGACTTTTGTACCCATTAACAAAAAGTTCTTTGCTTGACCAAAGTTTAGTCAGGCTTCTGAAACCTCTTCCAGGCCCATCTGTGCACTTCACTGTAAACTCCAGTTCTAGCAAAAGAGCCCTGCTAAATCAGTATAGCCAGAACCCCCCACCCACGATATCTGAGATATATCTGATCATCCTCAATATCTGATCAGGTTCTTCCTCCACCATCCCACCAGGTGATATCTGATCACTCTGGCTTGTCTTTAGCAAGAATCCTGTTAGGGAGGTTTAGCCAGAGTCCCTTTTACCCCTTATTCACTCACCCCTACCCTGCTCCTTGGTTATAAATTCCCACTAGTCCATGCTGCATTAAGAGTTGAACCCAATCACTCTTACTCACTGCAAGACCCCATGCAGCGGTCCTACCCATTATGATGGTCCTATATGAAGTCTTCCTTACTATGCTTTAACAAGTAACATTGAATAATGTTTTCTTTAACACTGCTCTGAATATTCCTTCTGTTTTCTGCTATACTCTTAAGTTAGATTTATTTTGGGTCTCCTTTTTTATCAATTTCTTAGACTAAAAATATTTCATATTGCTTTGCTTTGTCATTCAAAAAATTTCCTTCCGAATTACAATTAAAAGCTATTGTATTTAAACACAATTTTTTTTAAAAAATCAAAAATAATTTTCATGGTATTTTTAACGAAGTTAGCGACACATTTAGCTGAATCCTGCCTACATAAATAATTTCTCAATGATTTACATGAAAACAAACAAGAAACAATCTCCTCTTTTCAGAAACATATAAACTAAATAAAATTCAGATAACTATTCTTCTGTAAATTGTAGATTTTGTAGGCTTTCAGGCATACAGTAATATTTTTTTTTAAATTATGAATAGATGGGGAAAATGCATTCTTTATAAATCAAGTTTTCTCTAGAATAAAATATATCAAATATTTTTCTCTAACATAAAATAGAATAAGATGAAAATCATTTTGCATATTTTATTTTCAAATATGCTTAATGTTTTTAAAAAACAGAGTAGATAGCTAATAGTATTTAACTAATAATAATTGACTTTAAATGTTGAAATAAGGCAGGGCTATTTGGACACACCTGACTCACAATGTTCAATTAGCTTTGATCCAGTTTACCAAACATACTTATTTTGAACAAAATCTACAAATAATAGTATTGAATGAAAAAAGATACAATGGAAAAAAGATATATTTCCAACATAACCTGCTATTCGTGTCGGAGCTTTTTCCCCTAATTTTTCTCTAAAAATTACTATTTTTTCCTCTTCCTATTTGAAATAAACATCCAATTCTGTTAAATTATTAATTGTTTACAATTGTGAATGTTATGCATATATGTTTTTTCAAGCTCTGGCAATAGATACCTATATTTTTCAGTGTTTCAGTCACCCTTGCATTACTTCAGAAATGTCACTCCCTTGACACTTCATAATGTCAAAACAGTGGAATGTATGCCACATCTTTCATGTAGCAAATGTTCCTATAGGAACAACATGGAGCCATTGTGACATTTTTCTAATTATTGATCATTTCATGTCTACAGAGTTGAAGGTCATTTGTTAAACACATGAACATATAGTTCATTTTTGGCATTCTATATTGACTGTTACTAGAAAAAATGTATGTTACATGTTTTTATATTTATTTCCCCCTGATCTCTATTTTACTTTTTTCCTATTGATCTATAAATTGCTTGATCATCATATCTGCTTTTAGTCTCATTAAAGATTGTGTGTATGTTGGAAGAAAACTAGACTACAGACTCTGTGAGCACTGGGGTTGTTGTATATGTGTTCAAATTTTAACTCCCCAGGAAGAAACACAGTGGATGCTTAGTAAATATTATTGAAAAATATATGAATGGATATAGTTCATCTGGCCCCCATTTTTATACTTTCTTGCATTATTCATAGCATGAGTCTTTTAAGGAATAATCTTTTTACTATTTTATTTCAATAACACAAATTTCAACATCCTTATGGATTTTAGAGGAGAAATGGCAGCTCTGTGTCAAGGTTGACTGAGTCAGTAAGATGGTGCTTGGAGAAGACCTGAAGGAGATAAGAAGAAGGACAACTCTGTATTTTTCGTCCACTGTGGGGTGAATAAATAATACTGTGTTTATGGAACTATCAGGTTAGAACAGTTTGCTTTCAAATAATAGAAACCCAATCCAAACAGGTTGGATTAGGAATAGTAATTTTTGACATATGTATCTGAATATTTCAAATAAGGATTAATCTTATCTCATGGTTTACCAGAATTTATATTTTTGCTTTCTAAGATGCGTAAACTTAAGTTCTCCACATTTTCACAGGCTGACTTCCAAGAGCTGCAGCAGAAATCCTCAAAGCGTTTCTTTTTTCGCCATTCACCCTCAGAAATTTATGTTTCTTTTGAGTGTTTTCTACAGTAGAATCAGGGATTTTTCTTAGAGTTCCTCATCCAATATCTCCTTGGATAGATTTGAGTGTTGTAGTCATCTATGAATCATTCATATGTCCAGGAGAAGGGGGTGGTACTGATTTCTATTAAGACCCACTCTGAACAGTGGCTGTGAAATAATGGAGCAAATGCCACCATTTGGGATGGCTACTTGGATTAAAAAACAGGTTGCTGTGACCAAAGGAAAGGGAAAATCAATGTGGATAGTCAAAAGAAGAACATGTTCATCAAATGCAATTTGATTTTGATGTTGCTTAGAACATTATAGAAATGTAGGTTCAGGAGTCAAATGACCTTATCTCAAACATGGAACTAAGTGTGTGAACATAGGCAAATTATTTAACATCTTTTTGTCTAACTTTTTATACCTGAAAATGACAATAAAAATAGGACATGAAACAAAGTTTTATTGTGAATTTTAGCTTAGATAATAAATGCAAACTACTTAGTAAATTTCAAAAAGTAAGTCATAATAAACATTGACTAGTGCAATAATAATAATAATAGCTATTATAGTTACATTTCATTTTTTCTATAATGGGCACATATTACCTTTTATAATTAGAAAAATAAAGGACATAATATCCATCTCCAGGGTATTACTGCCAGGTTTAATACATTAATACTCCATATTTTTTGTTTCCCTGTAACAATTGCTTTATAGGTCTCTAATCATGTGTTTCATTGACACTAAAGTTTACTAAAGTTCTTTGTGTATAAAGTGTGTCTAGAGTTACAACTTTATAACTCCAGTGGCAAGTACAATTTTTGACATATAGTGGATCCTAGTTGGATGTTTAGTAAGAACAAGAAGAGAGAGAAAGAGGAATGAATGAAAGAAAGAAAGGAGGGAAACAGAAAAAAAGGGTGTTAGAAAAGGAAAATGTTTAAAAGACATGAGAATGAAGATAACTAGCCTGGGGGAGCAGTCTTTGAAAGGTCATGAGAGGTGTCTATGCATTTTCTGTGCTGTCACATGATTATATATCTTCTTTATGTACTCGAAAGGAAGAACTTATATAAAACCACTCCACCAAAATTATAGTTAGACAAATATGTCCCAATATAAAAAACAAGCAAACAACCACAAAAAGTAAAGTATTGGCTATCCAACAATGGAATGAATGGCTTCTTGTCAGAAACACTTGGAGATACTTGGGACTGCTTGAAGAAAATTTTATAAAGGAGATTTGTTCATTAGAAAGTCCTTAGTTTTGGTGAGAATTAAGGTGCTCTTCAACTATGAGATTATGTGAGGCCTATAACTTGTAATACTGGAAAATCTAATATTGAAATTCAATATGGAGCACTGCTAATCTTTAAGAATAATATACACTATTTAACAAATAGCACTATGCTTGTTTTTTGGTGTTTATACTTTGTTTCTCATCATGCCATGACAGCTCAAGTGAAGAGAATTCAAAGTAGATTTATGGATGTCAGCACAGCATATTTTAATTTAATAAAATTGCATTTTTAACCTTTTATTTAATAAAAATCCCTTTTGAGTAAGAAAAATATTTGAGTAAGAAAAATACAATACTTAAAACCCAAAATCAAATTCATTTTCTTAAAGACAAATCATTTATATTAGAATATTTTAAAATGCTGGAAGGGTTTATCACAAAATAAAATGCAAAATGTTGAATGCTTGCCTTCTCATTTTTTAAATAAAGGATAACTGATCCAAGAATTCTATACCCTCTCTGTATTTGAGGAACAAAGACTACAGTTCACATTTGCTCTACATGAGGCAATGAATAAAAGATCATAGATAAAAGAAAACCACTAAATCATCATTTGCATTGTATTGATGTTTACTGAGGTATAAAATCCCCTAGAATTTCTATGTGCTATCACATTGTTATGGAGAAGGGAAGATATTCTCTTCAAATAACATGAGATTCAAAACACACATTTGTGTGTAAGGATTGATCTGAGATGTGTGCTATGATGAATTCCTGTAAAAAGTAAAGGAAAACTATCACTATTTTATTTTAACATACCACGAGAGATATAGATCTTGTATATTTTAAGGTTTTGTTTTACTTTATTTTATTGTCTTTAGGAAACACATATGCCAAAAAAATAATGACTGATAGCTAAGAACAATATTTAAATATTAAAAGATAAAAATAAAATAGATAAATTTCTTGATTTATTAAAAAATTAAATGTATGAATTTAATTCTTTTTTATTTTAATGAATTTCAAACTGAAGAAGTAAACAATTCCCCAATAATATATTTTCCAGATGTTGAAGTTGAAACTTCAATATAGCATAATCAAAAACTGAATCAGAGTCAATAAATATAACAGTTATTTTAAAATGTATTCACTAGCATCAATTTATAAGTTACTATCTTCTAACACTTTTCTACCAATTCAATGTAGAAAAGCAGCTTACAGTTGATGTGTGACATTGCTACCTTGGTCTGTTTAACACTTAATTTATAACGATTTGTTGGAAAAGCTGAGAGATAGTTAAGATGAAGTTGAAAGTAAGTCAGTAGAAATTTGAAGGTATAACATTCAGTCACATTTTCCATTTGAGATTTAGGAAATCGCCAGACACAAAAACAATCCATATTGACTGGGAAGCAAATGAAACAAAAGACAAAAGGTAAACATAGGCCAAAAAATAAATAAGAAGAAGAATAGGAAAGAGTTAAAGATTTTATGGAATTATAGAATTTTGGATTTTGGGAGAGATTGTATTTTTGCTTTATCATTATTAACCTATTTACTGAAGTACAATCTACTAAAAATCACATATCTTAAGGGTACATCTCAATGAATTTTGATAAAAACATACAACTGAGTAACTGTCATGAGGAACAAAAGAGAGAATGTTACAAATATCTCAGAATCCTTCCTGTGCCCCTCTCAGTCAATAACTTTCCCCAAATATAACCGCTTGAATTCTATCATCTGAGATTATTTTACCCTGTTTTTAAATGTCATAATTTTATTTTATTCAGTAATGTCTTTGAGATTTATTCATGTTGTTTCAAGTAGCATCATTTATTCCTCTTCAATGCCATATAATAATCTATTTTGTGGCAACACTATTATTTATATATTATTCTTTTTATGAACATTTTAGCTGTTTGAAGTTTTTAACTATTCTATCTAGAGCCGTAACAAACATTCTTGTGCATATTTTTACTGAACAGAAATGCTTATATGTCTTTGGTATATAATGAAAAGTGAAATTTTGGGGTCACAGGGCAGATATACCCTTTGCTCTAGTAGAACTGCCAGAAGTGTTTTTTTAGTGTTTATGACAATTTATCCTTCCTTCAATATTGTGGGTATTTTAGTGGCTCCACATCTTTGACAATGTTTATTATCACTGTTCTTTTGTTGTTCTGTTTGTTTGGATAATATATCATTTTGCTTTAAATTTCCATTTCCCTAATGACTAATGACATTGAATACCTTTTCATATACTTACCAGCCATTTTGATTACTTATATATGAAGTATCCTGTTCAATAATTTTCCCTATTTTTCAAAATTCATCTTTCTTTTTCTTATTCATTTGTAGGAGTTCTTTGCACAAACTGTTTTTGTTTTATAAACTAGTAAGATACTGAAGGCTGATTATATTAAAAGGACTTAAATCACAGACATAAAATTGGAAGAACAAATTTTGGCACAATTGTATGGCATTGTAATACAACACCTTTTCTAATAAACCACTTCAGAGAAAAAAAAAGAATGTTGTATAATACCAAATATATTACCAAGAACTTTACTACTATATTTCTAATAAATCACAGGCCTTAACACAATCTTAATCACTTTTCCTTTTTCCTCCCCCAGTGGAATTCTGTCCCTAAGAACACACTCAATATTAGTATGAAAGCCAATAAGAAAATAAAGTTTCTTTTAAAATTTTTTATTATATTGATGTAAAACAATGCAAATAATGCAAAACTAATAAAGCATTAAAAATATATCATACATTCAAAAAGACAAAAGGATATTTTTAATATGAAAGGTTTGCTAGTCAGAGGATAAGGAAAAAATACATGCTTTATTAGTGTTAGTGATTTAGAATTTTTGCTGAGCAGAGAATATGAGGAAGCACAGTTGAATACTGGTGAAGTAGAAATATATAAAGAAATAAAAGAAGAAAAAGTATGCATGCCCATTGAAAAAATTATGTTATTAGAATGCAGAGATACTAGCTTATCATAATGAATCTACTGAAAATTACCAGAAACAGGTAAAATTTATCAATCCAAATAAGAGGCAAAGATGTCATTTTCTAATTAAGAACCTATGAACTATGGAATGTAATCATATTTCTAGTAAAACAATTGAGCTAAGCAAAAATAAAAAATATTTCCATTTAAGTGCAAATATATATTTTATATTTTAAATATTATTATACTTTTATTGAGTAAATCAAAGTAGATTTATATTTGAGGTGTGTATTATTAAATAAAACCAAATATCTTCATTTTAAAAATGTTGCTTTTTTATGACCTTGTGAAATTAACTGTGCTATCAATGCTCTTGATAATTTAAAAATAGATAACCTATTTAAAGAATATAGAATTGGCAGGATTCTTAAATAGCATACCTATTCTTAAATATCAACCTATGTTGATAGAATTTTACTCAGTTTTTTAAATGAAGTATTATGAAATTTCAAATTAAAACAGTGAATAATTTATCAATAATTATTAAATACCTATTTAATTTCCCTGGAAATATAAGTAGCCTGAAGACGAATCAAATATAGACACAGAAAATATGGTTAACCATCAATATTTACCAATTATTCATCCTATGAGCAAGTTATTAGTAGTTTTCTTGATTATGTTGTAAAATACTGTAAACAAGGCCAGCCACAGCGGCTCATGCCTGTAATCCTAGCACTCTGGAAGGCTGAGGCGGAAGGATCCCTTGAGCTCAGGAGTTAGAGACCAGCCTGAGCAAAAGTGCAAAAGTGAGGCCCCGTCTCTACTAAAAATAGAAAAATTAGCCCGGCATCGTGGTGTGCACCTATAGTCACAACTACTAGGAAGGCTGAGGCAGGAAATTTGCTTGGGCCCAGGAGTTTGAGGTTACTGTGAGTTAGGCTAACACCACAGCACTCTAGCCAGGGCAATAGAGCGAGACTGTCTCAAAAAACAAAAAAACAGAATACTGTAAAAAAGGCATTTCAGAAGCAAAACTATAAGGCAGATTATAATCTGACATTTTAAAAGATTACAATTTATATTACAAAATAGACATCATTACTTATCATAAGTAATCAGTAATCAGAGAGTTATCCTACAAAAGACTTATAAAAAGAATGGTTGTCACCAATATCCTTAAACTCTAGAAATTAAAATATAACTATTTTTATTACAATTACTCAGTGATATATGACATAATGAAGATGTTTCTGTATTTACCAAAAGAAAATAATACTTCACACCTATTAGAAAGGCTATTATCAAAAGCACAGAAAATCACAAGTGTTGGCATGGATGTGGAGGAAACAACCTTTGTGTGTTGCTGGTGGGATTGTAAAATGGTGTAGCTGCTGTGGCAAACGATATTGTGATTCCTTAAAAACCTGAACATAGAATTACTATATGATTCAGCAATTTCACTTCTGGACATATCCCCAAAATAATTGAAAGCAGGGACTCAAACAGATATTCATAAGCCATTTATATAGCAGCATTATTAATAATAATCAAAAGATGGGGGCAACCCAAGTGTTCATTGACAGATTAATAAACAATATCTGATATATATGTATAATGGAATATTATTCATCCATTAAAATGATATTTTGACACATAGATGAATCTCGAAGACACTATGCTAAGTCAAATAAGCTAGACACAAAAGGAAAAATACTGTGTGATTCATTTAGATGATGTTCCCCAGAGTAGTCAAATGCACAGCTACAGAAAGTAGAATGGTAGTTGTCAGGGGCCGGAGGAGGGGAGAATGGAGAATTAGTGTTTAATGGATGTGTAGTTTTAGTTGGGGACGATAAAAAAGTTCTGGAGATGGATAGTGGTGAATGGTTGCACAACAATATGGATGTTCTTAATGCCATAGAATAGTACACTTAAAGATGGTTAAATCATTAATTTTGTGTTATGTATATTCTACCATAGTAAAAATAAAGGACAATAAGTTAAATTTACTTCATAGAAAATGAAGTTATCATACTTTATTATTTTAAAGGTTTTCTTGGTTGTTTAAGATTTGCCTGAATATTCATATTAAATACAAATTATTTTATTAAATATAAAAAGTAAACCAGATGCTTTAAGGTCATAAATACCAATAAATTTATATATTAAAAGAAAATATGATTGTAATTAGTACAATAAAAACTGTTTAGCAGTATATGCAGTTGAATAATTTAGATATTTCTTGTTACTTCTATTTTTCAAGGCAGTCATATTTTAATAAAAGCACCTTCCCCCCTGTATATCAATGGGAAGAATATTTATCAAATACTTTTGCCAGTAGGAAAATGTTCCTACGCATTTTAGGGAGATGTAAACTCTATCTTTGATGAAATTTTCTTCCCATTCTTGACTACACTAATCATACGTCTTTTATAATATACTTTCAGCATCATGTTGTTGGCAGGGAGGAGGTGGGAATTAGAGCAGGAGAGGGATTTGTTAGTTTGTTTAGTTGGTTGGTTGTTTTGGTTTGTGATAGGTTTTATTTTTTCACATGCCAAGGCTTGGTTTTGTGCTTGTTTGTAATCTAGTAGGTGTTTGACAGTTCAGATATAAATAAATTTATGAATAAATGAGTGAATAGACATTCAAATGGAGAGAAAACTGTAGTGATCAAAAATGTCCTTATAACTGAACTATAAAAAGAACCAGTATGAACTGTATATGAAAATCTCCCATAGATGACTGACAGGTTTTTAATTTCTATGCTTCCTTACATTATCCTGAATACAAGTGAGGTTTATGGAGCAGAGATCAGAGTTATCATTATTTATTACAGCAGTAACAGCATTGGTTCCTCATGCCCAATCTTTCCCCTGTATTAGGTGGTGCTATGAGAGCTCGATGGAGCCTGCACCTGCACAAAAGAGGAACCAAAAAAATATGAATCTGGAGCTTATATATATGTTGTCTCCCTCTTCCCTTCTCTTTAAAGAAAGAGAGAGAAAATCTCCTTAATGTAAAGGAATTTTCCTTGGAGAGAGAAAAGGAAGTTCCTTAAGTTCTTTTTCTTTAAATATAAATAAATGACTCTGGGGGAATATAAGATAAGTGTCTTCAGATTTACAAACCCCTGCAATGTCCTCAAGGTTCCAGGTTTCATTGTATTTTGATACATAGACACACACCTCTGAAAAGTTTAAATCTTTCCAGAGTCCCCACTATCTTTTTTGTCATCTCTTTATACTGAAAGATTTCCCTTAACCCAATTTCCTGTAAAATTTGTTCAGAAAACCCTAACATGCTGAAGAATAAAAATATTTTCTCCACAGTCTGGTGGTAACTTTTGTTTTTATGTCTGAAACTATTTCACCCACCTTTAAACTGATTCTTCTATTTTTTGTCTTCCTTTTCAAACGTTTTTGTACTCTTTTGCCAGCTACTAATTATAAAAATGAAAAGAGAAAATATTTTCAAAAATTGATAAACCAATAAGCCTAGTAATTTTCTTTTACAATAAGATGAATCTCCTCCCTTACTATAAACTTCCTTTAGACTACATAACACCTTACTAATAGTTTGCATTTATTTTTAAACACCTGTTGTATGACAAGTCATATATAACTTGTGGTTGAATTGCATACTTCTATGACATCTTTGTCCAACTATCTCTTAAATATTTGATGTATATAAAAGCAAAGTATAAAAGTAATGCTATTGTTGGGCAAAATTAAAATAATTGCTAAAGCTATTTCAGTATAGTATTTTACTTTCACTGAGTATAATATTTTCATCTGTTAATACAGTATTATTAACAAAAATTCTAGTTCATTACTATTTTGAGAAATTAAAATGGGTAAAGCATATTTTAAAAATATTTTTGGGAGGAATAATTCTTTTGGTGAGAAACATATTTTAAAAAGCTTCTTTATTTAAATTTAAGCAATGTAAATGGAAATCCACTCATGCATTAAACATTTTAGCTGCCTGGTGTGGATGGCTCTGTTGTTGTCCATGAGATAATGTGGGGAAACTCAACCACCAGTAGTCATACATAATTAAAGGAGTTTTACAGTTTAAGAGCCTGCAGGCATCTTAGTGATTATCTAATCAAACATTCTTATTTTACCGATGTGAAACTGAGCTCTCAGAGAATTTAAATGATACAGGTGAAAAAATGTATCTTATAGTAACATTCTGAATATAACTTATCAAAATAAGCCAGTATTTCCCCAAGAATGACTTATGTGTTTTTGCACATGAAAGTTTCTCAACAATTTAAGACATTTATGCATTTTGACAGGCATATGAAGCAGGAAACTGTTTTATATCTAATTTTATTTTTTTAACATTCCAGTATTTCTGTAGAAACATTTCAGTGAAATTACATTAGTTTATTTAGAATAGAAACTACATTTTTGGTTGTTTAATAATGCGTAGTATTTTTGTGTTAGGCCACAGTGCTCTCCATCCATCCCCTCTTGAGAATTTTCATTACAAGGACCAGCATGGTCAGGGTTAGAAGCTGCAAGCCAGGCCTCACAAGAACCCTTCACTAGTAGGCATTCTTTTTAATCCACTTGTCTTTACTCCCAAAAGCAGGTATGACCTCTTTATTCTCTCCTAAATCATGAGGTAGTTTCTTCTTTCAGTTCATCCTTTCCAATCTTGTTCTCAGTTGTGTGTGTGTGCGTGTGCATGTGTGTGTGTGTGCGCGCACGCGTGTATGTCTTCCTGGCTTCCAGAAGAAAGTCCCCAATCCCTGTTTCAACTTCATGGCAGAGTTTGGTTATGAATTTCAATGACTATCCATACATACTGCCTTCATGTAAACCAATGTTTTGTATGTATTTTTAGCAGAACCAACACAGGCAGCATGTAAGACTGTTCTGCTCACCATTTCTCCCACTCCTGATTGATGGTTGAGTGACGTGATCTTGTGCGAAGAAACATTATCTTAGAATTCAGGCAGGATTTAAAACTTTAATGATGCCATTATATGTTTTAAAATCTAACCTGTAAATGGACTCAGATATATAAAACTGTTTTCCCTATCCTACAAATCTCATTATCCAACCTGACACCTCTATCTCATGGCTTGCTTTGGACAATAACCAAGTTGTCATTGGTTTGTCCTCAGTGGTTGTCACAAAGAATCATCTCTTCTAACATGCCTTTCCCACCATTTTTTTTCTTCCACCATAAATGATCTTCTTTCTATTTAAATTATTTTCAAATAATAATTCTGTTGATTCTGTGATCAAAGGTTATGTATTATATTTTCCCACAAATTCCTTTGAACTCAATTCAACATTTCTCTCTCAAGCAGTGTTTTCTCAAGACTGTCTACTTGGCTTCTGTTTACTGATTTAGTCATTCATTTATTCTTAATCTTTTCCATTAAAATGACCTAAGAACTGGCAACAGTCTTAAAGTAACAATAATATAAAAATAAATAAATGAAAGAAAAGAAATGAACAGGGAAATGGTACCTAAAATAGATGACAAAAATAAGATAAAGACAAGAATAGTGCTAGGTACAAATTGATTCTTAAAAAAAATCCATGTGCTATTCATAATCTATACATTATTTTCTAACATTTTAACACCAACTTAAGCACATAATAAATTATAAATATATGGTTTCCCTAAGATGAAAACAAAACTTTGCTGAAGCTCAACTCTAAGCAGAAGTCTAAAAGTAATAGTTTTTGTATTGTCCTCACAAAAAAACACTATTACTTTATCTAATAACATCTCTAACAACATAAAGTGAGTAAAAGTATGTACAATAATAACTTTTAGAGATATTCTTTTAATTAAGTCACTATCTTAACATTGCACTGAAATTCAGAAAAAAAAATTCTACGAAGGAATCAAAACAAACCAGTTCAGGCAAGTAGCTTAAAAAAAATCTGGTCAAATGCAGAATGAAAGGAAGACAATAGTATCCAAGCGTGGGATGAAAATTACATGCTACTTATATCTCACCACTGATGGCCTCTCCCTCATGGATGGTAGGTATTTTTTCTTGATTGTTGAACCATTTCACCTGGGTTCATATGTGGCCCCAAGGAACCACTGTCAATCAGTTGGAAATGGGATGAGAGAAAAACCCTGGATGCCATCAATTAACTCAAGACATGGATATTCAGCCAGTAATCTATATATGTTATTTTTTGTGATTGACCTTTGATATGTAATGGGCAATGGTGACAAATATCCACGGTGTGGCTGTTTTAGATTGCCTGTTAAGCAAGGCTTCTAAAGATTTAACAGTAGTTATTTGTGGATGGAAATGACTTCCTCTTCTTAAAATGTGATAAGCCTGAGTAATAAGCTACATGCCTTAGTACAAAGCCACTCCAATATTGCTCTTAGATATAATAAGAAAAGGCTTTCAATACAATATCTTAAAATCCAATAGAATTAATTTTGGGGGAAATGGGTGAGAGCCACTGACAGAAAATTATAAAAGTCATATGTAAATGCAAAATAAATCAAGAGTAGCCAAGGGAATTTTAAAGAAATAAAATGGAGGAATAATATTCTAGATATAAAGATCTATAGTAAAACTATATTATTAAATAATTGAGTCAGTGTGGTATTGATAGAATTGACAAATTAATTAATATAACAACATAGAAAGTTCAGTATTCATATGTATAGGACTATCTGATTTATCATCTGGAAGAGTAGTAAGAATAGCTGGTATTTTAAGAAAAAATGCTGGATCAACTGATCATTCACATAGAAATAGTGAATCTTGGCTTCTGCTTCAAACTGCACACAAAAATTATTTCCAGATGGATTGTAGACCTAAATTAGGAAGGTAAAACAATGAATATTTTAGTAAAAAATGTGTAAGATATCTGTAAGACCTTGGAGTCGGCAAATATATCTTAAAATCATAGAGGAAAAAAAATTATAAACTAGACTGCAATTAAATTAAAAATTACTCTGTTCATCAAAAGTCATCACGAAGACGGTGAAAGGTAAGCTGACAAAAAATGTTTCTAAAACTCAGTAATGAAAAGGCAGACAACCCAATTCAAAAATGGGCAAAGGAGTTGAACGAGTACCTCACAAAAGAAGATATCTAGATGATCATTAAATATATTAAAATGCAAAACTTCATTATTCATCAAGGAAATGCAAAGTACAAAGAGATATGATGCCATTACATCCCAACTATAATAAAATGTATAAATTTAAGAGAGGAAAAAAGAAATAATAATAAGTGCTGACAAGGATGTGCAAAAATGAAATCTCATACATTGCTTGAGAAAACAGAGCCAGGACTAGGCTGAGGTAAGTGAAGTGGTTAAGGCACACGGTTTAAGGAGGCACGCGCTCTCAGTGTCATGCATATATCGAGTATAAATTAGTAAATCATTTTAAAAATTATTTTTTGTATCTAACAAAGCATATCCTCTGACCTAGCAATTATTCTAGGTATATACCCAACAGAAAATAATACAATCACCAAAAGTTAAATACATAAATGTTTATAGGAGCATTATTTTTAATAACCAAGACACTCCAAACTTCTATGAAGTGAAGCATGAACAAAGAAGTTATGGCATAATAATAAAATGGAATACTATAGAGCACTGAGAATTTTGAACTACAACTATACACAGCAAATACAGATAAATTTTAGAACATAATGTAGAATGAAAGAAGCCAGGCATAAAGAAATATACATTGAATTATTATGTTTATATACATATCAAAAACAAATAATACTAATCTATGATGTTAGGATTCAGGATGTCAGTCACATTGTGGAAATTCAGTGATTTATACATTTACCTTTAATATACATTTTGATATTATTATGTATATATCAAAATACATATTATTATGTATATATGTATATCATCAATTAAAAGCTTACTCAAAATGAACAAACAAATCATATTGGAAGCAATCAAAGATGAGCTGGACTAAGGAAGTCTTTGAAAGCCTAAATGTAATGAATATCTACTGTGTCTGTACAAGGAAGTCACAACCAGTAAGGATGAATATGGCTGCAGATATTCACCTGATCACAAAACAGCCCCACACTTTCTCCACAGGTTCATCTGTATAGCTCTTTCACAGACATCGTTTTCACCAAATTTTCAATCTTGAGCCTTCAGTGTATCTATCCACGTTCAGTTGACAATAAACAGTGTCAGAGTTGGGTTTTTGAAAGGGAAATATTGTCCTAGTTCTTTGACTCCTTGCTTGGAAAAGTTCACAAGCAGGGCTGGTGCGACAGAGTGAAAACATAGACAGGAAGCAATTCCACACAAACAGCTTCCATTTTAGAAAAGAAGGAAGAAAGAAGAAAGATACACAATGTAACCAAAATGTCAAAAAAAAAAAACACCCCAAAACCTTTTATCGAGTGGTGGGCAGGTGGGAGGGGGGAGGAGGGGAAGGGGGTATACTTACATAATGGGTGTGGTGTGCACCAACTGGGGGTTGGACACGCTTGAAGCGCTGGCACAGAGGGGAGAAGGGTGGCAGGGGCAATATATGTAACCCCAACAATATTTGTACCCCCATAATATAATGAAATAAAAGGAGGGAAAAAAAGAAAGAAAAGAAAAGAAAGAAGCTACACAAAGTGAAAATATGTTCCAAGGAGAGGAATGGGTCAGTCTCCATGAGTGGAGAAAGACATTAAGGACTCCCATATGGTTTCCTTTTATTGGCTTGGTTCAGGGACGGGCTTTGGGGAAGGTGTGGGATGTTACCAGATGATTGATATACTTGATTGTCAGGTGTTCTGTGTTTTCTTGCAGTCCCTCCCCATGAGTAGTGCCTGGCTTCTCAGCCCCTAGGAACCACCCTCCTGGCCTGTATCTGCCACGTACAGATTTGATCCTTGTCTAACAACAGTCGAGTCAATTAGTGGTTTAATAAAAGTGCATATTATATGTTGTTTATTCATAGTAATTTTGATTTTTGTCAATTATCTGCTTTGTTTTCTTTTTTTTTTTTTT
>VSMD01096377.1:0-89753 GCA_008750895.1 Mirza zaza
TTTGAGACAGAGTTTCACTTTATTGTCCAGGCTAGAGTGAGTGCCGTGGCGTCAGCCTAGCTCACAGCAACCTCAAACTCCTGGGCTTAAGCAATCCTCTTGCCTCAGCCTCCCGAGTAGCTGGGACTACAGGCATGCGCCACCATGCCCGGCTAATTTTTTCTATATATATTTTAGTTGGCCAATTAATTTCTTTCTATTTATAGTAGAGATGGGGTCTCGCTCTTCCTCAGGCTGGTCTTGAACTCCTGAGCTCAAACGATCCGCCCACCTCGGCCTCCCAGAGAGCTAGGATTACAGGTGTGAGCCACCGCGCCCAGCGGAGCCCAGGAGTTTGAGGTTGCTGTGAACTTGGCTGATGCCATGGCACTCTAGACTCTGTCTCAAAAAAGAAAAGAGAGAGAGAGATAGGTTTCAGAAGTTCTGGCCAGGGAGACAGTTTAGTGCAGAAGGAAAGTCACTGTAGCACTGATTTATAAAAAAGCAAGAACAAGCAGTGCTGTCATCTCCAGCATCCAGAGCAATAAGAGTAAGGGCAGATGGTGGCTAACAGATTAATTCTGATTGTGAAAGGTTTAAAGTTTCATGTAGTGTTTCATGGATCTCAAGGCAGGCTGTCAGATTTAGCAAATAAAAATACAGGATGCACACTTAAATTTGAATTTCAGATAAACGCCAAATAATTTTTAAAGATAAGTATTCCTAAATGTTGCGAGACAGACTTAAACACTAAAAAATTATTTGAAATTCAAATTTAATAGGGCATCCTGCATTTAATCTAGCAATCTTACTCTAGAGAGGACAGAAAGATATAGTGAATCATAGATCCCATTATTGCATTTAGGTTTCTGAAACACTGTTCACAGAAATGCTTGAAGAGCTTAGATGTGGATAATGAAGAAGCTACTTTCTTAAGAGTGAAAAAAGATACTGATCAGAGTTCCCTGCTCCCAGGCTACAGTGAAAGGAGGGACCAAAGAACAATACAATTAAGACAGGTTTCTCAACCTCAGCACTACTGACGTTCTTGGCCAATAATTCTTTGATGTGGGAACAATCCTGTACATTTGAGGATGTT
This sequence comes from Mirza zaza, assembly GCA_008750895.1. Taxonomy (NCBI): domain Eukaryota; kingdom Metazoa; phylum Chordata; class Mammalia; order Primates; family Cheirogaleidae; genus Mirza; species Mirza zaza. Next base: position 1,079 of record VSMD01096377.1, read on the forward strand.
TAGCATTATTCCTGGACTCTACCTGCTAGATGCTAGTAACACCCCCTCGGGTGTGACAGCCAAAAATGCCTCTAAGTATTGCAAAATGTCCCCTGGGGGCAAAATCTCCTCCAGTTGAAATCACTGGGTTAGAAGAAATGGTCAAATAAACAGAAAGTGTCATATCCATTAACCAGTGGTCAAATAACAAAAGATTGTTCACAAGGGAGACATTCTCAGCTCAACCGGGGGCCCCTCCAAGCTCATAACAGGGAAGAGGAAAGCCTAGTCACTTCAGCTAAGACAATCAGAAACCCTTCATCTGCCAGAAGCGCTAGAGAAGAATCTCTGGTGAGCCAAGCCAACGAAGCTCCGCATGGCCATACACACATCACAGCAAGCAAGGCGTCGCACCCAGCCTTTGAAGACGTTCCTTTTAAGTTAACCTCCCCTCCAACTAAACTTTTTCCAAATCTCTTCCTGCCATTTGGAAGTTGAGTGATTCTCAGCTGAAAAGGCCTGTATGTACGAGGTGCAGATGGCAGCAGTTACGGCCCTCACCAGATGCTGCAGTCTCTAATTTGATTGAAAGGATATAATTAGACAACAGAAACACTTTAATGAAAGAGCAAAACATGGAGGGAGGGAAGGATTGAAGGCCCTTAACTGATGCCAAAACACCCACCAGTAATAGAGGCTTTGAGTCTGGGGAAAGGGAAGGGGAAAGCCCCTTAAAAGGACAGTCCCCATCCTGTTTATTTCCCCATAGACATAGGAATAGGGATTTTATTATTGTAGATTTCCACTGTATTTTATGTGGGAACAATCTGATTAGAACCAGAAGAGTCTTCGGAAGAACATCAAAGAAAAACAAATATGGCTTCTGTGGTCATTATTAAAAATATTTTTACCAGCCCAATAATTTTCTTTGAAGATGAATTTTTATAGATTGAACAGCAGCAAGTAATTTACATACTGCAATGGGATTGGTTAACAATCCCTACTATCCTAAAAGAGAACCACTGGGTCGCCATGTTTTCATCCAACTTTAGGACACTAAGGCATGTGCACAACCATATAATAACATTTGTTTGGAAAGTAGAAAAAAATCGTGCAATCATACATGCTGATAGCTACAACCACTATGAATCATCTTTAAAGCTGCCTATACTGTTTTTACTATTTCCTAGCTTTAAAACTTTGAGTGTGAGTATATTGTTCTGGTCCTAACCAAGACTCTAACCAAACTGAAAGAAATCCAGCCCTCAAAATCTGCAGTTGCTAATGTGGTGTGACACTCGGGTTTGGAAGCGGCTGCAGCCTCCTCAGCCCACTAGAAGCAGGGCCCCGCCCTTGTGGCAAATTGAACAATAAAAGTTTAATGCTTTGGCTACTTGCCAGGGATTAAATCTGTGGCAAGAGAAACTAGAAGCTGGGCCCAGCAGAGGGGCAGCCCTGAGAGGGTCCTGTTGTATAATTTGGAGGGACAGAGGCAACTGCATGTGAGGTGGCCTAATATCTTTTGTCTGCCAAGGTACTCCCTAGCACCTAACTTCGTTCCTCCTCAGACCGGTACAAGTCCAGGCTAGGGAGGTGTTTACCTAGAAAGAGAATAAAAAAGGGGAGGGAGGAGAAGGGATTCCTTTAGAGGAGTTCAAGGCACGTTTCTGTCAGTGGTTATTACTGAGCTGTATGGACACCCATCTGACATTTCTACCGTGGCCTCTTTCCTTCCCTCTTCAGTCTGAATCCAGACAATGTGTCAGAAGTTGAGATGGGGGTGGGGGAGGGGGAAGTACTGCCATTTTGGGAGGAAGACATTGAAGACAAGAGGAGGAAAAAGTAGTGACCTCAGACTGTTCCTCCTAGACTAATACTTCCGGGCTCCAGTTGGATTCTCAAGGTTGAACTGAATGTGGAAGAGATAGTCAGTCATCCTCATCTATGCAGAGGCTGCACAGCCAGCCAGAAAACGAGCAGTCAAGTGGCGTCAGGGGGCTTGATCTCACTTCGAAACCTATACTGGTAGTTTCCTAAGCAACACGTTCCCTTCCTCCTATGTTGTCCTTATTCATTCAGGAGGCAAAAACTCAGGCAAAAGCTACAGACCCAAACTTCCGGCCTCTCTCAAGTGTTTTGCATTAACTGTTCCACAGTACAAACACAATCAGCTTGGTATGTTTGAATGTTTCATTTTGTTTTTTTCAGAAATGTTTTAATTAAAACAAAATAATCAGCCATGCTAAGCACATTGTTGTTTTTTAAAAACTACTTGAAATATGACAATAGAACCATGGAAATAAAAATTAACTGCTTAGGAAAGTGACAGAAATTTGTTTTCTTCTTCTTCTTCTTTTTTTTTGTTCCTGGCTGTTTTTCTATCTCAGGGCTGGTGCCACCTGCTGCCTGGGCTTTCCTCTGAGAAACGGATCCCTCAACGGTTTGTTCCAAGCAACATCTGCAGGCATAATTGAACAAACCATAGGCCAGTTCTGAGGCAGGCACTATTTTCTTTATGTTGTGCACCGTGAACCACAATGAATTTCACCTTGAAGCATTTTTTAAAAAGTCTTATTAAAGATCCAAATGTATGTATGTGAACTTTCTCTCATATGTATCTTTTAAAAAAATTATGGTAAAACATAAAATGTGTCGTTTTAACCCTTTCTCCCATATTTATTGAAGTTAACAGTAAATGGTAAAATGTTCATTCATTCGCCAAAATCTAGCCTCCTTGTCACCTTTTCTAGACCAGTGAACACTAAAAAAATCAAAAGACATGGACCTAGAGAAGGACCTGGCAAAGTACCACCTGTGGGCCAAATGTGGCCCACTGCCTGGGTTTAAAATTTTTAATTTTGAAGAAATTAAAAAAAAATATTTTGTAACATAAAAATTACATGAAATTCAAATTTTAGTGTCCACAAACTTTGATTGGAACACAGCCATGCCTATCTATATATGTCTTTTTTTTTTTTTTTTTTTTTTTTGAGACAGAGTCTCGCTTTGTTGCCCAGGCTAGAGTGCCGTGCGTCAGCCTAGCTCACAGCAACCTCAATCTCCTGGGCTCAAGCAATCCTCCTGCCTCAGCCTCCCGAGTAGCTGGGACTATAGGCATGCGCCACCTTGCCCAGCTAATTTTTTCTATATGTATTAGTTGGCCAATTAATTTCTTTCTATTTATAGTAGAGACAGGGTCTCGCTCTTGCTCAGGCTGGTTTCAAACTCCTGACCTCAAGCAATCCACCCACCTCGGCCTCCCAGAGTGCTAGGATTACAGGCGTGAGCCACTGGTCCCAGCCATATATATGTCTTGTCTATGGCTGCTTTTGCCCTACAAAGTTGAGTAATTTCAACAAAAACAGTATATGGCCCACCAAGGCCAATTATTTACTGCCTTGCCCTTTATAAAAAATGTTAGCCCATACCTGACCTAGAGCCTCAGGTGGCATTCCAGCCTCAAAAATTCTAAACTAGAGATGGTATATCACTCCCAAATCCCTAATCTGTATATAGTGAAGCTATTTCAAGCAATATATTTTCTCTTAATCGTTTATTGCTTTTGGTCCAACTATGCTAAACCATGAGCATATCAATATCTATATTGAGTACACCAACTTGCTGTTTATTAATAGTGAGCCTAAATGGGGGACCTTCTTGCTTTAAGATCTTATAAAAGATCTTTGCTCATTGCATACCTCAAAGATTTAAATGGTTTGTCTAGGGACCAAAACAAAATTTCACAAAAGGATCAGAGTTCTTTGATACGAGGTCAAAATGGTGTTTCTTAAAATACTCAGAACACATAAGTAACTGTTACTCATGCTTTATTCCTTCACTACCTCAGCTCCCATGTTGCTTACAGGTAACTCTATTGCCATTAATGAAGTCCCCAAAAGGGGCAAGACTGTAGAGACTATGAAGCTCTTGCTGATAACTGAACTCATAGGTTTTATGGCAAGACATACTATTGGCTAGTGGGACAAATTCCAGCTGAGGAGTTAGAGGAGAATGAGCATCAATTCATAAACTTATAAAAGGCTACTTAAGCTGAGTGGAAAAGCTCTGTTGATGCACACCTAATAGCCCCCAAATGTAATGCAGTTTGCCTTAGGTGGAAAACCCAATTAGCAAAGTCCACTCAGCCTCCTCTTCTGCGTCTACCTCTTGTCTCTTCCCCCCAGGTCAGTAAATGCCAGATAGGGGCCCACTAGGAAGAACTCATCAGCCTCATGGCCCAGGCTGCCTTCCTCCTTGAGAGGAAAGTCTAGATTCCACAATTAACCTCTATCTTCCTTTCTATCAGCTGTGAAGGAAAGGAAAGAATCTTAAAGGAAGAATGAAGAAAAGGGAGATCATTTGGGGTTGGCTACACACTGTAATTAGAAGTAGCATTGATGGGGAATGAGCTAACTGTTTTCATACAGTCAGCATTCAAAAATGCAAACCACCAGTAATTTAAATATTACAAAATTGTGCAGAATATAAGTATTGAAATAATTTTTTCCATCCACAAAATTTTAGAGAAAATTACAGTATCAAAAAATATAAAATCCTCAGAGTAAAGCGTGTTTTTTTTTTTATTGGGAAGGATTTAAAAACTAGTGGGTAGGCTCTAGACACGATGCAATACTGAAGACCATGTGGTATCTCCCTAAAACTGCTTCTGAAACCAGAGAGGAAAAGTCACAGAAGCACCAATGTACCAGGACAGTAGCAAACCAAGCTGGCAGGATTCACTGAATTGGGAACTTGGGCCACTTATCACAACTCATTTCACAATGGTTATTTCCCCCTACCCCAGACTCCTAAATGAAAGCACACTAAGATTTGGGATTCCACTATCTGTGTGCACTTGACCCTAGCAAAGCAAAGGTCCCTGGGAGAACACGTCACCTTCCAACAAGCGTAAGCACAGAGTTGGCTCACTTGACGCTTTTCAGAGCAGCTACTCTGCCCTTTCCAGAAGGGGAACCAGTCCATTTCCACCCATACCTCTCTCAGAGGACATTAAATCCTGACCACACAGATGGCAAAGTGGAGCTAAGGGGTTACGAAGTTACAGTTATGTTGACATATCTTGGCTCTTGGAATGTCCCTCCCTTACTCCTCACAAAAGTAGAAGTGATCAAACTGTAGAAGTCCTACAGAAGGTGGAGATCACTCAGAAACCACTTAGCGAGCCTTGGGTTTACAGCACTAGGAGACCCCCATTCTACTGATCTAAAGCCAAGTTTTGCCTTTTACAGGAATCAATCAGACAGAAAGCTCATAGCATTCCCAGGGTAAATGAGGTGTCCAGCACTTGATGAACTGTGAAGCCCTATAAAAAGTATTATTAAAGTGTTTATTGACTGCCTTCTATATGTAGGTGTGTTACCTACAGTATATCATTTAATTTTCACAACACCCTGCAAGGGAATTATTACCTCCCCCCACCTTGCAGATGAGGAAACTGAGGCCAAAAGCTGAAGGCATGGCCCAAAAGTCTCACAGTAAGTGATAACACCAAGTCCTAGCCTTTTCACTAATCCAAGCTGGTAAGTTAACAAAGCAACGCTGAGTTTCTTTCACGAGCAAAATCCTGTCTTTCCAACATCACAGTCTGTGACTTTGGGTGGAGAACCCAGAAGCTGGCTTTCCTACTTGGGCAGAATGGTAATGAACTCTTCCCAGCCCTTGCACAAACATCGGATGCTCAACACCCAAACAACCTGCAGAGAAACGTAACTGGCCAGGCAACGCCGTCCTGCCGGCTCTTCAACTTGGAAAGGGTTCTGCTACAAGGAAGGGTGTGTGGACGCTAAGCAAATTCTAAACTTTCATCCTGGTCCAAGGCCCCCCCTCAGGGAGATCTGGCCTTGGCGTGGTGGAGAGCGGGTGACCTGTTTAAAGTGTGGGGCTGCCCAGGACATGGGGCTCCGCCTTGAGCACCCTACGCTCTGTAGGGGAGAAGTTTCCCCATCACTCCTTCCTTTCTTCCTCTCCCCCTGCTGGGCTATCACTTAAGTCACGCGCAAGTTCAAAGCGGCCCAGTGGGTAGGGACTAGGAGTCCCAGGAGGGTACAGCGGGTCGTCCCAGGACCTTGACCAGCGTGTATCAGGTCAGGCAAGTCAATCCGGCTCCTCTCACAAGTTAGTGTGGGCCAAGTGGGCGCAGCCTGGACTCTGCAGAAGGGCTGAGCGCCGGCTCCGGCCGAGAGGCGCGGGGTCCACCCGCGAAGGCGGGAGGAAAGGGCTAGGGGACGCTGGGGCATCGCAGTAAGGTTCAGGGAGGGGATTCTGGTCCCGGGGAGGGGTGTCACTGACGGTCTTGGGGAGAGGGTGCAGCGTCTTGAGGCGAGGGAGCTGTCCTGGCCCGAGGTGCGTCGCTGAGAGACTTGGGGACGGGACCCCAGGAGGGACTGGGGAGCAGGGGGCGTCCCGGCCCGGGGGGAGTCGCTGAGAGACTTGGGGACGGGACCCCAGGAGGGACTGGGGAGTAGGGGGCATCCCGGCCCGGGGGGAGTCGCTGGGAGACTTGGGGACGGGACCCCAGGAGGGACTGGGGAGCAGGGGGCGTCCCAGCCCGGGGAGTCGCTGGGAGACTAGGGCGGTGGGTCCCGCCGAGCTCTGAGACAGGAGGCGTCCCAGCCCAGGGGGCGTCGCCGAGGGGCTTGGCGAAGGGGTCCCGGGAGGTACCGAGGCGGAGAGCGTTCCTGCCTGAGGGGGGTCGCTGAGGAGAACCGGGTCCTGACGCTGGGGGACAGCAGCCGGGCCTGGGGGCGTCGCCGAGGGGCCTGGGGGGAGTCCCGGGTCCTGAGGCAGGGACCGTCCGGCCCGGGGCCGCCGCCGAGGGGCCGGGGGCCGGCGACCGAGAGGTGCCGCGGCGGGAGGGAGTGGGCCCCGGCCGGCTCCGCGCAGGGCAGGCGCCGGGGGTCGCTCACTCACCGGGTCCAGGGCCGAGGCCGGGGCTGGGCGCGGGCCGGGCCGCCAGCGTGAGCGCGGCGGCGGAGAGCAGGGCGAGGCGGGCGGCGGGCGGCGCCATGGGCCGTCAGTGCGGGGCCCCGGGGCGCGGCCCGGGGGAGAGGGGGCAGCGCGGGGAGCCGGGGGCGGCCATGGGAGCGGGACGCGGGGCCCGAGCGTGGCCCCGCCCCGGCCGCCCGCCGCCCCGCCCCGCCCCGGCCCGGCCCGGCCCGCCCGACTCCGCCGCGAGGCCCAGGGGCGGGGCCGACTGCGCACGCACGCCCCGCCCCGCCCCGCGCCTGCCACTCACGCCCCAGGCCCCGCCCCGCCCCCTCACCTGGGCCATCCGGCGGGCGCCCCATTAGTCCGATCCAGGGGAGGGGTCAGCAGGTAAGGGGCGGGGCCCAGGGTCCCGCCTCCAAGTCCCCACGCGGAGGTTTGGCCCGGCTGAAGCGGGCGGGGCGCCCAGTGACCCCGCTCTACCCCCGCTCGGGTCGTGACCCACGCGCGGGCTCAACCGCAGCGGTGATCATCAGCACAGCAGTTTGCGAACCCTTCCTCCCTGCTGGGCTCCACGTAGAGGTTCAAAGCAGGGGGCTTTGAAGCCAGCCAGTCCGGATTCACATCCCACTCGGTCACCTTGGGCAGATTTAAAGGAAAAATGGCTCTTACCTCAATTTCCTTATCTGTTAAATGGGAATGATAGCAATTACTCCCCAAAGCGGTTGTACTAAGTAAGATAACGCATGGAAACTTTTACGCACGTACAACAAATGTTGAGTTCCTGTCTCACCCCAAGTCTCGCAGCCACAAACGAGGCAGCCTGCCGAGCCCTGGTTCCGAATCCTATCACACGTCCTGTGTCAACCAGGGCAAGTTTCCTGATTGGCCTGAGCCGCAGCCGTCCCAGAATAGGCGTAATAAAAGGCCTTCTCAGGAGTAGATGAGATAGTGGGGCGCAAGTAAAGCGCCCCCCACGAAGTGCAGAGGCGGGTTGGACCGCGCTGCGATCTTGCAGACTGGGACGCTGGGAGTAGAGAACGCGTGGCCTGCTTAAGCTCTCGGCCCCGCGTAGTAGGCCCTTTGCCCCTCCAAGGTCTTCTCCGGCCGCAGCCGGCTGGGTGGTGGGCCTCCCTCCTCCCCCGCGCCCCCCAGGCAGAGGGGATTTTCCGATGGCTCCCGCCTAAAGCGCCGCGGTGACGCCCGGCGGGGCAGGTCTGGGCGGCGCGCCGCAGCTTTCAAGTCCCTGGTCCGGGCTTGCAAGTGTTCCCGTGGCGGCGGGAACATCTGCCCTCGCGCCGACTCGACTCGCTGCACCCAGAGCAGGGCTGGGCGGTACCGCCCCGCGGGCTCCCCGGCCTGCCTTGGGTACACCCGTCCCTGCACCCCCTCACCGCCCGGGAGCCGCCCCCTCCCCACTCCCAGAGCCCGCGTTCCCCCAAATGCCATTCCCCACCCAGGGCTGCTCCCAGAGCCGGGCGCTAAGGGTGTAGCCACCTCCCACGAAGCCTCTCAGTCTCTGTCCCTCTCCACCCACACGACCTAGCGCAGTGGCAAGAAGAATCATGTCGGTCATTGTTTTCACGGTGTCATTCCCGAGTTCAGAAATCCTCTGGGCTCCTTAATGGAGCATACGGACACCCCCCTCCCAGCCATGCCTGGTCCCTGGGGAAACACCCTCCACATCCCACCTGGTGACTATTTTCCACAATTATGGGCCCTTCCGCACCTTCTCCAGCAGGATCTGAGAACCCTTTGTAACAGAGGAAATGACCTGGAAAAATGACAAAAATGTTCTATGTCTCTTTAAAACATCCCCCACTCCTTTTGGAGACCTAGGACCTACATCCCAGCCTGAGGGCAACAGTGGGGAAGGGCAAGGGAACGTCTTTTGTCCTTTGTGCTACACAAGATGGCCTGAGCTATGGAGGTCCTGGGTAGAGGTCACAGGATTGTCTTCAGCAGAGACGGGACAGTGATGGGAGGATTAAAATCATCACCTGTAGTTGAACAACTGCCTGAAGCTGGGAACCCACCCTTTAAAAGCTCTGTATTTCTGCTTATTATTAAGATGATGACCTTTTTAGACAGTAGTCTCCATCCTCCTCCTTTGCCAACAAATTAACAAACCTCTCTTTCCTCTTCCTCAAACCACATGTCCTCATTCTTCTGATTCGGAGCTTTCGGTAACACCTTTGTCCCTGACTCTTGCCCCCTCTCAGGTAGGATCGCCTCGGAAGAGAATGAAACAAGATGCAGGTGAAACCACCTGCACGAAGCAAACGCTCAGTGAAGGCAGAGCTGCTTTCCTTCAGCAGGTATTCAGTGAGGAACATGCCACGTGCTGGGGACACAGCTGCCACCGAAACCACATCTTCCTCCAGGAGCTTACAGTTTTGTCAACCAACCTGAGAAAATGCAAGTGCTAGAGACCACAAAGTACTGCAAAGATGAGAAAATGATGTTGACAGAATGGTTTGTGGACTATTTTAAACAGGATGCTGGGGAAAGACTAGCTGGCTGCTGGGAGAAGCATCCCTCCCACCTTCCCTACCCCCACCTTCTCTTTTCCGGCTTAAAGCCCCAGCACAGGTGATGGAAACAGTGCACAAGAGGCTAAAAATACAGCCCAGTGTGTCTAGGTCACCGCGCTTAACAGCTCAAGGTCTTTTGCTCAGTTATGTGGTCCTGGCCTCCAACGGGAGCGGCCTGAGATATTCATTTCAATGCTTTACATGCCTAAGGCGTTTAACAGCTTTGTTTCATGGAAAGAGTGAGGACACTGCATGCAGCCCCTGGGCCTCCAGGAAGAAGTTAGTGTCTGTCTGTCTGCTTGCCTGCTTGTGCTCTGCAGTTGGGCCCTTTTCTTCCTCCAAGGGCAGCAGGATCTGCCAAGAAGCTGGGAGACCTGAACTGGTGGAGTTGGGGTTATTCTAGTGTCTTTGAAACTCCAATTGGGATGATTTCTGCTCAAAGGGCAGCAGTCATTGTCATGAAGAGAGCCCTGGAGGAGGGAGCCTGAGCATGGTGACAGCAGTGGCAGACATTTAGTGAGGACTGTACTAAGGCTGAGCAGGGTGTCTATGGTCACATTTCACATGATGCTGCTGGTACTCTTACTTCTGCCCTCCAGTACACAGAGATTTAAATGACTTACCCAAAGGTCACATAGTCATGGAGCTGGACCCAGATGGTGGGACTCCAGGCACTCTGCTACATTCCCTCCTTATCTTTTATTTAAAAAAAAAAAAATTTTTAAGATGGAGTCTTGCTATGTTGCCCAGGCTGGAGTGGTTCAATCATAGCTCACTGCAGCCTCCAACTCCTGGGCTCAAGAGATCCTCCCACCTCAGCCTTCTGAGTAGCTGGGACTACACGTGTGTGTCACCACACCTGGCACCTCCTTATCTTTGTAGGGTTTTGTTATCAAATGCTTGCTGAGTGGTCCGGGGCTAGGATTAGGGCAAGTTAGATATTTGCCTCAGACATAGAATTAAAGGGAACTTAAAAAAAAAAATAAAAAACTCAGTAATCAAGATAAATATTATTTATACATTTAATAAGTGTATTTAATATATAGCATTTCAATGAAATACTTTTTTTTGTTTCTTTTTTTGTTTTGGGTTTTTTTGTTTCATTTTTGTTTTTGAGACAGGGTCTTGCTCTGTCTCCCAGGCTAGAGTACAGTGCTGCTATCGTAGCTCACAGCAACCTCAAACTCCTGGGCTCCAGTGATCCTCCTGCCTCAGCCTCCCAAGTAGCTAGGTGGAACTAAAGGTGCATGCCACCATGCTGGGCTAATTTTTCTATTTTTTTTTTGGTAGAAACAGAATCTTGCTCTTGCTCAGGTTGGTGTCAACCTCCTGGCCTCAAGAAATCCTCCCGCCTCAGCCTCCCAAAATGTTAGGATCATAGGTGTGAGCCACTGCGCCTGGCCTTAATGGAATATTTAAAAAAAAAATCTAGGCCGGGCGTGGTGGCTCACGCCTGTAATCCTAGCATTCTGGGAGGCCGAGGCAGGCGGATAGCTCGAGGTCAGGAGTTCAAAACCAGCCTGAGCAAGACCCCGTCTTTACTAAAAATAGAAAGAAATTAATTGGCCAACTAATACATATAGAAAAAAGTAGCCGGGCATGGTGGCACATGCCTGTAGTTCCAGCTACTCGGGAGGCTGAGGCAGGAGGATTGCTTGAGCCCAGGAGTTTGAGGTTGCTGTGAGCTAGGCTGATGCCACGGCACTCACTCTAGCCTGGGCAACAAAGTGAGACTCTGTCTCAAAAAAAAAAAAAAAAATCTAAAGGAGTGCAAAAACATCCATGATGAACAAAATATCAACATTTTAAATAAAGACAGGATCTGTATTCTTGATTTACTTTTAGCATCAGGCCAGGCTCACCATAGTATCATTACTGATCCTGTCTCTCAGGATTCTGGCTCGGACACATCAGTGATGGAAATTTCTTTTTTTTGAGACACAGTCTCGCTTTGTTGCCCAGGCTAGAGTGAGTGCCGTGGCGTCAGCTTAGCTCACAGCAACCTCAAACTCCTGGGCTCAAGCGATCCTTCTGCTTCAGCCTCCCGAGTAGCTGGGACTACAGGCATGTGCCACCATGCCCAGCTAATTTTTTCTATATGTATTAGTTTGCCAATTAATTTCTTTCTATTTTTATAGTAGAACCAGGGTCTGGCTCTTGCTCAGGTTGGTTTCGAACTCCTGACCTTGAGCAATCCGCCCGCCTCGGCCTCCCAGAGTGCTAGGATTACAGGCGTGAGCCACCACGCCCAGCCTGTGATGGAAATTTTGAGAGAGGCTGTAGTTTGCTTGTTCTGATGGGGGCGAGAGAAGAGAAAGAATTGGTCTTAAACATAGTGAGTTAGAGGTGTCTGTGGGGCATCCAGGTGGGCTCCTCTGAGAACTAGATAGGGTTTGGGTTAGAAATGAGGAAGTGCGAGTCATCTGTAGAACGAACTGAGAATTGGTGGGAAGGCAGACAGGACACCATGAGTTCACACACTTGGCCCATGATTGGTGTGTATTCAGCACATGTGGTCTAAATCATTGGTCCTCAGAGTTTGCATCATCATTTAGGAATCTTCTCAAATTCTCTCTCATCCAAAGTTGTTCTCTTCTTCTGCATCAGAAACCTCAGCTATGTTCCCACATGGGTGTGGAAGTTTACTGCTTGGGTGTTAAAATAAAAACATCTGAGGAAATTCGAAACAACTAAATTCCACTAGAATTTTGGGGGTGGCGTGGGGGCATAAAGGGGGTAAAAACAAGAATGAATATAATTGGCTCCATTTCTTCTTTATTAGCTGATCCTTCAGGAAGAATAAGAGCTAAGAGAAACTGAAGAGAAGAAAGGTAGTAGGAAAGAAAAGGGGAAAAAGAGAGAAGATTAGAGGAGCTAAAAATATGACGAAGAAAGCTTGGCTAAGCATCAAAGAAGGGCAGATGTGTTTCCAAATAGAAGCGGTGGTTTAGATATGTCAGGAAGCACTGCTCCAAATGTTGGGTGGAAAAGGAAGATTATTTAGACTGAGTTCAGCAGAATAAGAAAGCTCCATGGGAGAAGCAAACTGAGGAACAGGTCTTTTAACACCATGGAAGCTCTCCTGCCTTAACCCTGAGTTCTCTAGATCAAGTCACCAATGATGGAGACTCTTGCCTTGGTTTCAGGACCTTGGACCAAATAGTCTTTCCATCTTGGCTGTATAATTCTCAAGACCTTTTGATGGAACAATCTCTGTTAAAGACTAGACACTTTCCTTATCATATCCTCAGGTGCTCACTTCCATTTCTGTCCCATGAAACGTGGAATATTCTGAACAACTCTAAAGAACCAGGGGTGTAAAGGTAGCTCCTGTACGTACACTTCTGTGAGGCCAGGGAATCTGACAAATATTTAATGAAGATGGATCATGTGAAAAGAGATGCTGTGATGCCCAAGTCTGATCAGAAACATCCTCCCCCTTCCAGGGGGAGGCTCAGTGCTTGGGCTCATAAACCAGATGGGTGCACATGCGGCCCTGAAACACAAAAAGATCCTATCAAGTGTTGAGTTATGTTACTCAGACCATGAGCAACAGGGGCTCAAGAAAGGTCAAACGAGGGAATGGGCCATGACATGAAGAACGTCAATGAGAATGTTATTTGTTGAGGGCTTATTATGCACCAGAACCTGTGCCAAGTGCTTCAGACACACTGTCCCACTTGATCCTCACAATAATCCCTGGGTAGGCACTGTTACTGTTCCCATTTCACAGATGAGAAAATTAAGGTCCAGAGATGTGAATTCACTTGCCTGTTGAGAGCTGGATCTGGAATGCCAACTCCCGAGCCTAGAGAAAGTCTCATGACAAAGACAGGACTAGAGCCAGGCATAGGATGGTGTGTGGATGGGCCAACCAGATAAGAGGCAAAGCGTCGCAGTGATAACTATGAGTGGTTGACAACAAGGGTGGTGTAGACTCTGGTTGAGTCCAGCCTTTGTTGGTTTCTAGCTATGGGATCTGGGGCACAGTTCTTGAATAATTTGTGCTTCAGTTTCTTTATCTGTAAGATAGAGAACAATGCTCAAACTTATGGGACTCTTGGTAGCATTTCATGACAGGATGGTTGTAAAATGCCTAGAACCTTGCCTGGCCTTCAAAAGCATCCAGTAAATACTACTTTTATTGACCTAGGAGAAACAGTATAGGCCAATGTACCCTGGGTCAGTTTTAAGGAAGGTGAGGATTACCCATTGGGGCACAGTCAACTGAACGAGATGCACTGAAGGGAGAGAGGCAGAATTTGCTCGAATTTAAAGAGTATGCATCAGGTGCTGCCCACGTGAACAGCTCTGTGCTAGAAGAAGGAGATTCACAGTGCTCCTTGGAGTCAGAGCTGTGTCACTTGGTCACTGAGTAAAAGAACTGGGACAGTAAATAGAATGGATGAATGTCTGAGAAAAGGAGGTTTGGGAAAGCCAAACTCAAGATGGCAAAGGAGAGAAGAGAAACAGAAGAGCTACTCCTATAATGCCTTCTTCACCCAGCATTTCTCTTCTGTCCCTGCTCTGCAGAGTGAAGGCAGAGGGTGATGTCTGGTAGCCCAGAAGCCTGGTGTCACCTCTCCAAGATTCACCAGCCTGCCCAGTCTCCAGACATTCGCAAAACCTTCCCAAAGACAAACCCTTTCCAAGGCCCTGCTCTAAAACTGACCCACCTCTTGGGAGGTGAGGCCAGGGCTTGTGGCTGAATGGACACCATTGTCCTTCCAAGTGTCTGTGGGTCCACCAGGCCTGTGGTGCCGTCTGCCTGCAGGCTTTGATTCACTCCAGGGACAACACTTCAAAATTCAAACAGGGAACACACTGGATTCCAGGAGCCTCTGCCAGACTCGTACTCTGTTTTTCCATCATTTCACTCTCCTCCCCCTTGGGAGGGAGCCTCCTTTGGCATTTTGCATATGAAAAATCTGAACCACCAGCAGGACCAGTACCCGATAAGGATTGGAGGGGCATTGCCCAAGAGTTCCTAGGAAGAGGCTTCTTTGTTCTTGTTTCAAGTCCTTGACATTGCTAACAGCTCTAACTACTGCATTTGCCATGGGATGTCAAATAAAACCGCATTCCAGAAAACATGTAGTCTCCCCCAGAGAGAGACACACAGGGAGAGGTGCCTGGGCTGCAGGAACGTGTTCTTTCGTTTCTGGTCCCTAACCTTGGCAGTGCGGCTATCCTGAGAATTTAATTGCACCTTCTTTATGTTCACGAAGGAGGGCACTTTTGCACACGTGGGGATGCATCTCCCTACCTGTATCTACAAATTTGGTCTGCATGTTTGACTGCAGTTTGTGCAAAGCGTGCTTCTTAAGAATGTTAGGACCTTCGAAATACACCAAGCCATTTTGGGGGGAAATGAGGGCTTAAGAAGTTTCTGAAACTGTAAGCGAAAACAAAATAGGACTTCTTCCAACATAATTTAACTATAAAATCTGATGATGTAACACCCACCCATACTCACATCACAAACCAAAGTGACATCACAAATACTAGAGATAATGGCTCAAAATTGCCTGTAAGTGAGCCAAAACTTCAAACCCACTGCAATTTGCCAATGCATGACTGAGGCAGAGAAAGACTGTGACTAGAAATACTAAACCAAAACCAAACCAAAACCCAAACAAACAAACAAAAAACAACAAAAGAGAAAAAGGAAAAAGAAAACACATATCTTCCCCCTACTAAGCTAGCTAAAATAAAATTTAAGGCAACTGAAATATGGTAAGGTGATTTTATTTTTTTATGGATGACATTTCTTATGAAGTCAGGTCTTTTTAAATATGTGATTCTAATCTAGCCAAGTTGTTCTCTTGCTCTTGGCTGGTCCCGGGAAATGGAGGCCAGCATCATTTACATTGTGTTTCTGCCTTTATGGACCCCAGAGTATATTTATTTCCCTGTGTTGCAGTGATTCTTGACCATGACAGTCCGGCTAGAGAGTGTATTTAGGGTTTGGTAGAACTTACCTGCTGTCGTTTCTGTGTTGCAGCATGGTCGAGGAATGTCTACAGCTCATATAGAAGTCTTTAAGTGACCTTGTCTCCCATTCCTTATGCCTCTCATTTCCAGCAGACAGGAATTATCTTCTAGTCCTTGTAACTTTCTGCCTCAACAAGCTATGTTCTTTGAGAGCCTGAATATCACCATGACCTTGTGAAGTTACTATCTCTTCCCTGCTTGGAACAAAAGGCTTTGGTGAGCAGGAGAGAGGACACGAGAGGCATATAGCATGATTTCTAAGAACTTTGTGGAATGAATGGTCTATAAAAAGATGTTAATACTTTGCTTTCAAAGTAGACCTTCTAGTCTCTACTTGAAAACTGGTCTTTGTTAATTACTCCCCCACCTCTATAATTCTAGCATCCAATCTACGTGAGACGAGTTCCCGGTATCCCCATGTATGGACTCCGACAGTCCATCTTGTTAAACACCAGGCTTCAGGACTGCTATGTGGACGCACCAGCTCTCACCAACAGCTGGATGGCCAGAATGTGCACAGAGCGGAGCATCAGTGCCCCGGCGCCAGGTACCACCTCTTCCTGGGAGGTTGTAAAGAACCCATTCGTCGCCAGTCCATTCTCCCTGGTTAAGCTTGTGCTCAGGCGGCAACTGAGGGGTAAGTGCTGCCCGGTACCATGCAAGTTTGGAGAAGCAAAACTCTCAAAGAGATTAAAGCCCAAGGACGATTCGGGAAGGAAAGCCACCCAGCGGGCCAGCATAAGAAGCTCCGTCAGTTCCAAGAGCAAGCGGCCAGAGGGGCAGCTGCCAGGCTCACCTGGGCCCAGGTGGCCTGCAGGAGACATCAGAGAGGTAGATGATGATGGGTGGTGGAGAAAATGTGATGGGAGAGGAGGGAAGGGGAAAGCTAGAGAACACTTAACGCTTAGGAGGTGTATGCCAAGTGAAGGAAATCCTGAAATCGAAGACAGGATGGGGGGTGGGTACAGCATGGCGGAGGGGAGACAGCACAGGTCTGGGGTCATGCTCTTTATTACTTATACTCTGCTCAGTTCTATAGAAGGGGGAGGTGACTTTCATATACACAGACAAGAGGATCTTGCTGTGAAGGCAAAATAATGGCGAGAAAGGCAATGAGGATGCGGGCAGTGTGCGCTGGCGCACATACCCAGGCCAGAGGTCCCCTATAGCTGTGGCTGTGAACTTCCATGTGGAGAACTTGGCTTTCAGAAGCCTGAGCCCAGCTGTCACTCCATGGCAGCCAGCAGAGTTCAGTATGCCCCAGAGCTAGGCTGTCAGGGTTCAAATCCCAACTCTGACTATAATTGAGGACAACTTGGGCTTCATTTCTTTGTGCCTTGATATTATCATATAAAATGGGGGATAATGGCTCTTCCCTCATAGGGATTCATGAAGATTATATGAGTTAATACATGCAAAGGGCTTTTCAGCGGAGCCTGGCACAGAGTAAATAATTAGGATCCTGGGTGGCATTCAATAGATGATAGCTGTGGTTATTAACCTTCCAGCTGTGTGGCCTTGGGCAAATCCATTCCAATTTCCTTGCCTTTAAAGCCATCTCCTGCTGACCTTACAGGGTTATGAGGAATGCACGCAGTGGTACACATAAAGGAATTCCGTAAGCTAGAACATGCTAGACAAATGTTGGTTGTTGCTGTAACCAAGACTCTGGGACACAAATCCCAGATAATTATTCTGAGCTCCCTTCTCAAGTTTTAGCTTTGACTTCTCTGCTTTCTTCCTGGCTAGAGCAAAGAAAGTTCAAAGGAGAAAAAACTAACAGTCCGCCAAGATCTTGAGGACAGATATGCTGAACATGTGGCCGCCACCCAAGTGCTACCCTGGGACAGTGGGACAGCAGCCTGGAAGGACCAAGTGTTGCTTCCTGAAGCCCGAAAGAGACACCAGTTGTCGGAGGACACACTAACCATCCACGGCCTCCCCACGGAAGTGTACCGGGCTCTGTACCGCACCGTGGTGGAACCGATGCTGCGGAACCCCTGGGGAACCCCCAAGAGGTACAGCCTGGAGTTGGGCAAGACCATTAAGCAGAAGCTCTGGGAGGCTCTGTGCGGTCAGGCTGCCACCCGTGAACCTGCGCAGAGGGACCTGTTCCCAGGCAGGAGGCGTCTAGATGCCCAAGAGCAGCCTGTGCTTAAGAAACGGCCCAAGTTAAAATGTGAACAATAGGAACAGGAACTCACGGGATTTGGATATTCTCTGCTAGATGTCTGAAAAATAAACACCTCTTTTGCACTTTCCACGTAATCTCAAGAGTGCTTTACAATTAGTGACTACCCTCTCAGGGAGCAAGACAAATGGGTGCTGGATTCACTCAAGACTGAGAGCCTCTGTCACTCATGATTAGAAAATTTCAAGGGCTAGATGCTTGCAGGTTTTCTCCTAAAGGGCTTGAGGGTCTCAGTCTTCCAGGTAGGAAAAGGCTGGGCAGATGAAGCGGATGGTTATAGCAAGCCTACGGTTCCCTATTTTTTTTTTTTTTATTTGAGACAGAGTCTCACTCTGTGTCCCAGGCTAGAGTGCTGTGGTGTCAGCCTAGCTCACAGCAATCTCAAACTCCTGAGCTCAGGCAGTCCTCCTGCCTCAGCCTCCTGAGTAGTTGGGACTATAGGCATGTACCACCATGCCTGGTTAATTTTTTCTATATACTTCTTAGTTGTCCAGCTAATTTCTTTCCATTTTTAGTAGAGATGGGGTCTCATTCTTGCTCAGGCTGGTCTCGAACTCCTGAGCTCAACACCCGCCTTGGTCTCTCAGAGTGCTAGGATTACAGGTGTGAGCCACTGCGCCTGGCCTGATTCCTTATTTTTAAAAAGTAGACTGGTAAGTTCTTGATCACTGACTAACCACTTTCCCTAGCTCCCTCCATATGGGGCTGAGCAGAAAACTTACCACCACTTCAAAGACATAAACCCACAATCCAGCGGGTCCTCTCTGTGACACCACCTAAACCTCTAATAACCTGGACTCTATGTTAACAGGAGAGGGTGATATATAAATGCTTCCATGGGCAAGTTTAAGTTAAAAAGCACTGCCCCATGCAAACACCTCTCCTTTATAGAATCTATAGTCCTGGCTGGACGCGGTGGCTCCCACCTGTAATCCTAGCACTCTGGGAGGCTGAGGCAGGCGGATTGCTCAAGGTCAGGAGTTCGAAACCAGCCTGAGCAAGAGTGAGACCCGTCTCTACTATAAATAGAAAGAAATTAATTGGCCAACTAATATATATAGAAAAAATTAGCCGGGCATGGTGGTGCATGCCCGTAGTCCCAGTTACTCGGGAGGCTGAAGCAGCAGGATTGCTTGAGCCCAGGAGTTTGAGGTTGCTGTGAGCTAGGCTGACGCCACAGCACTGACTCTAACCTGGGCAACAGAGTGAGACTCTGTCTCAAAAAAAAAAAAACAAAAAAACCCCAAAAAACTATAGTCCTTTACCAAACTGAACAATGACAACACATAACACATACTTGATAAAATTGTATTTTTTTTTTACAGTCATTTGTACAACTTGTTAACAAAACCATAGAAGACTACAACTCGTTTTAAATCATTTTTGGTCTGCAAATATGTAAAATCTGTGTGCAATTATCATGTATTTACAGGGCCTTGTGTTAGTCATTTTCAATGATTACTCCAACAATGTCACACTCTCAACATAAGACATGGCTTAAGATAAATATATTAGTAAATAAATATTCTGAGAACATATTTCCATAAATGAAATGTGCTGCTATACATATACAGAATATACATAAGTTGTTTTCTAGCTTTTAAAACATTTTTTAAAAATGGTAATGTTGGAAAAAGAGCCCTTAGACCATTTTATTACAAAAATCTTTACAGCAAAGTCTTTACAAAATATCTTTAAGTGCTATGGGAGAAATTAAAAAAAAAGTTTTAAAATAGTGCCTTGTTAGACCAACACAATAGAGTTTATATAAAGAGTAGAAAAAGGCAGTTCTGTTTAAAAAACAATACTCTTGATTAGTAATTCTTTCTTAGACCTCATTTTAAAAGCATTAGTTTTGCATGAACTTTGAGTAGAGACTAGCAGCACATAAGGGGGGTGTGGTCTGAGCAGTGGGACAGTAGATGGGGCTTTATAAAGGGGCTTGGATTTGGAGGAAAGGGGACCAGGACTGAGAGAGTTAAAGCCAGCTTACCGGGGCTGTGTCCATAAACAGGTACCTTGTTGGTCAGAACACCCAATCTTCCATTTTTAGCTGGTTCTAGAACTCTTAAGTTTCCATGGCTGTCCTACACCCAGGGCTGGGTCACTTGGCCATGCCCGACAGTCACACCCTGACTTGGAGGGGTTTCTCAGTGGAAAACGAGATGCTACCGGTTTCTGTGGCTATATAACCATTACTTACCACTGAGAGTCCACCCAAAAAGGTACTTATCATTATTGGAGTCTTACAACTTCAAAGAGAACATTCCTTTTGATTTAAATGGTGATGAAATAAGATATTTGGTTATTTATTCTTGTGATCTCCCTGATAAGCTAACACAAATTTAAAAGACAATGGTTGATATTTAAGGTTTTAAAAGTTCATTTTTTTATTTAAAGTTAAAATGTTTCTTTTGCCATCTGCAGTTATCACTCTTTTGAGTGAAAATTGGACAAATTTATTTTAATAAACCCAGTGGAAGCCACATTCTTTACTCATCTGTTTATTGCTTAAGGCTATTGAGGAGTGGTTTTCTAGCCAGGGCTAAAGAAAGCCACTTTAGGAGTAAGGTTTCAGACAAGGAAGATAATATGCACCCAAAGGCATTAAAAACAAAAAAGCAAAACCACAAACAAACAAAAAATCTCAACAATGAGAAGCTGCTTTTTGCAGTTCATGTTAAAAGCCATACCCCTCCTTTCCTAAAACCACGTCATGCAAGCTGTTGTCCTCAGCAGCTGCTACTCCTGGCTCGAGAAATAAAGGCGGCCCGGATCGCATGTCAATGGCTTAGGCGATTCTCACACCCTCACCAACAGGTGTGCTGGGCACAACCCTGGGGACCACCTCCTAAGGAACTGCACCCGAAAGGCTGGAAGACAATCGCAGTGCAGTGAGTCCCTAAGTGGCAAATGGCTTGATTGTTTGATGCAGGAATTTCTTTGTCAAATCCTGGCTAGAAAAGTACGTTTCCTCATCATATACTGGGGTTTTTAAGAAAAAAGGATTCTGATATAGTGAGATTCTCATTCAAAAATGTTCTTGTCTGGACCCTGGGCCAACTTCCTGTGAGCCTGACCAGAGAGGGGCCATCATAGTTGCCTGGCAACCCAGAGTGGTCCTTATTTCCCTACCTACAGGGGCCACGTCCCAAGATTCCTATTCCACAAAGGAGCTTTTAGACTCAATGGGCCAAACTTTTGCAGATGGCAACAAATATCTGAATGAAGAAATAAAAGTGACCAGAAGAGTTAGTGAACACAAGGGCTAATATGGTTTCCTCTAAAAAAAATTTTTTTAAGAACAAAGAATACATTGGACAAAAAGGATGACAATCCCTGATCTGGAATAGCTTTAAATAGATTCTCTCTCCCTTTTAAAAATGAAACATCTTAAAAACAAAACGGTTTGGGTTTTTAAACTCTCCCCCCTTCCCCTTAAAAAAACACACACACACACCAAAAGGCTGGAAAAATATACAAAAACCTACCCTTTGGGTCTAAACTATCTGATAGTCTCCCTCTCTCTGTGTCTCATGGAAAATCAATACATAATAGTGCATTAGGTAGATAGGATAGCAGACATTTGCAGGCGAGATGAGCAATTTCAGCCATGAGGCAGAGGGCTGAAGAATCCTGAAGCAGGGCTTCCACCGGGAAACCGGATGGGAAAGGTATCATTCAAATGGAGCTCAGTGCCGACCACAGGGGTCTGGGCGTGCCCCCAGGAAGGCAGCCTAAGGAAGCAGCAGCCAAGGGGCGTGGCCGCTCCTGCGCATGCGCACAGGCACGCCCCCGCTGGGTGGATGGAGAGCACCTCCCCAAGCCCCATCAGACACCAAGGCCACAAAACTATATTCCTCCTGGGTGTTCGACCCCACACACCCGTCTAGCCATTTCTGCAGCCAGTGGAAGGAAGCCCAAAATATTTTTGCAAAGGACTCCAACATCAGGACCACTGAGGGGGGAGAGCCTCCTCTTCCCTGCCCCAGGGGTCAGAGTTCAAATAGAGGATCCCCAAGAACACTGCTCTTACTATGACCTGGAGCTACGCTAAGATCAGGGGCCGTGAACTCTGTCACTTTCCTTGGGAGGGACAGTGACTCAAGAGGACAGGTTGAGGATAGTAGGTAGAATTGTCCCTGTCACCCTAGAGCTTTTGGGGCAATGGCTTGCCCTGACGCCCCAGTGCTGCAGACCTTGTGCACCCTATTCCTAGCTGTTTCCATCACCTGCCTAAAGCTGCAGGCTGGAGAGGAATGGCTTCCAAGAAGACCCAGCACTTTGTACATTGCGATTTGCCACAAGAAAGAAAGAGGCAGCTTTGCATTGTTCCTCAGAGTTTGTACCCATATCAACTAGCTTTACTTCAAGTTTCTGGTTCATTTTCTAAGGCAGGTGTAGCCCTGAGCTTTTCAAAGGCCTGAGCTCCCTCCAGGGAGACAACAGTATCTACACATGATGTGGTTCATTTAATGCAGCAGTGATTTTTTTTTTTCTTTTTCAGCAAAAGTTGGTGGTTAGGGTTCTTTAAAATATATATTTAAATAACTTTTTACATTTACATATAATATCTTTAAAAAAAAAACAAAGCAGAGAACTCAATTCCACACACCTCGGAACCCCAAGCACACACACTTTACAAAACAGAATAACATGTTATCAAAGAGGCAAAGGACTCAGAGAATTTTGTCTGTTGGTTTGTTAATGGGGCGGGGGGGTGGGGTGGTTTTGCCACAGGTGGCTCACATTTTGGGTTGAGAAGGAGGGCTCTCTTTATTACCACTTTTGTGTTTGTCAAAGCTAAAAAAAAATGTTGTTTCTGTTTGAAGGAAGCCAGAGTTTAGAGTCTCCATACAGTTTCCAATTTCCAGATAAGAGTTCCTTCTGAGCTCAGGCTCCCGTGCTGCTGCTGTCTGCCGGGCGAGATCCTGGGAGAGAGAGAACAGTCATTGGGGGGGGGGGAAGCCAGCACCGCAGGGACCAGGCAAGGGACTCCGGTGGGGCCCCGACCCTGCCATGTGTCAGGCTTGTAGGAAGTGACAGCTTGCAATGGCGCAGCAGGGCTGAGACAGGGCTCCTCTTCCCAGAGGGGCTCAGTCGGTGCCCTGAGAGCCAGCCTCCCTCCCCTGGACGTGCTGAGCCTTCTAGAAGCCCTTAGGTAGCATGAAGCGTGAAAACATAATGTACAGAAGATGTTCACTGGGCGGCCAGGGTGGTCAGGCACCGGGACGAGCACCAGAGAGGGCCCCTCACAGAGCTTGCAGGCCTCAAAATAAAGTCATTTAGGATTGAGATGAATCAGGAAGTAAATGGAGTGCATGAAAGTGACTTCGGCTGGGATCTGGAGGGGAGAAGTAGGGCCGAGGTCTAGGGGCTGGAATGAGCTCGGAACATAGGGGGGACAGGTCAAAGGCCGAAGGGGGCTAAAGCAGCCAGCAAAGAGAGAAATGGGATTCAGTCAGACGGGTTGGCCGGGGCCAGATCACACAGAACTGGGCGAGGTGTTAACGTTTGTGAAATCTAAAAGGTAAACCACAAAGACATCAACCTATGTTTCAAAAAAGGCCATCCCGGCTCCCAAGTGGAGTAGAAGGCAAGACCAGCAACAGCAGACCGGTCAGAAGGCCACTGCCTTTGCCCTGGAGAGTGGAAATGGGGCTGGACTGAAGGGATAGCGGGTGGGTGCAGAGAACAGTAGATACATTTGGGACCTACTTTGTTTTTCTGAGACAGAGTCTCACCTTGTTGCCTGGGCTAGAGTGCCGTGGCGTCAGCCTAGCTCACAGCAACCTCAAACTCCTGGGCTCAAGCAATCCTTCTGCCTCAGCCTCTCGAGTAGCTGGGACTACAGGCATGTGCTACCATGCCCAGCTAATTTTTTCTATATGTTTTTAGTTGGCCAATTAATTTCTTTCTATTTTTAGTAGAGACGGGGTCTTGCTCTTACTCAGGCTGGTTTCAAACTCCTGACCTTGAGCGATCCACCAGCCTTGGCCTCCCAGAGTGCTACGATTACAGCCGTGAGCCACCGAGCCCGGCCTGGCACATACTTTGGAGTTGGAACCAGTGCTACCAGTGGAACCAGCTACTCACTTTTGGAGGTGTCCCAGTGCTACTTAGAGGTCCTAGACTGCACGGTTTATTACTGAGACAAAAATGTTTAGAAATTTTACAGCAATCTGATGTCTGATGAATCTAATAAGAACTCTGACTTGTATTTGGCACGTCTTTTGCTAAGTTTCATTTTTCTGGGAATTCATTTTTATGGACTGAGGAAAAAACAAGCAATTGTGGTCCTGCAGACAAGTTGAGAAACCCAGGACGCTGGGTTGCGAGGGGCAGGGTGGGCACAGGGATGGCACTGGGCGGTGAGCCTTGGCGAAGGGGAATGAGATCACTGCTGCAGACACGACATGTGGCAAGGCCTAGGAGGCATCTGGGGGAGGGGCTGCAAGATCACCGAAGCAGAGGGCTCACTGGGTCTGGAACTCAGAGGAAGGGACAGGTTGGTGAATTCAGTCATCAGCCAGAGACAGTGTTTAAAGCCAAGGGCACATTCAGAAACGACTGAGGGCAGAGAACAGGCCCCCACGGAAACTTGCTCTGGCCTACTGCCACTTCCTCTCACCTGCAGCCTCAGCGGCCATGGCGATAGACTCCTGAGTGTCCTGGGGGGCACTGGGGAAGCTGGCCCTGGTGGCACCCACCTCCGCTGGAGAGCACACAGGCTGGGGTGGCACCCCAGCCTGGCAGCACAGAACCTGCTCCTCTTCCTGGGCTGCTCCCAGGCCCCTGTGGGGCCGCAGGGCATCTGGGCCCGACGTCCCACCCCAGGGGCAGAGGCTGTGGGTCCCTTGGCAGTCCGAGGGCAGGCCCAGGTCACAGTCCACATCCTCCGGAATGATGGGGATGCGCTGGCTCAGGTCCTGGGCCGTGGGGTAGCAGCTGGGCGGGGGCTCCTCGGCGAGCGTGTACTGCACACTCACGGAGTAGTCCTCGGTGTAGCAGCCGCCCCCTGCGCCGCCGCGGGCCACCTGCTTCTCTTCATAGAAGCAGCAGGGCAGGCCCTCGTACTTCACCCCGTCTGTCCTGGACAAATGGTCTGGGTGGAAGCCATGCAGGCCCCGGGAGCTTCCCAGCTGCAGCTCCCCACCCGTGGGCCCCCGGCCCTCATAGAGCAGGGACCCCAGGAGCAGGGCGCTGCTGCCAGCTGCCCCTGCCCCGGGCCCCGGTCTGGAGGGCTGGGGCTCGCAGCAGCAGGCACAGGATGGCGCCTCGTAACCCCCCTTCCAGGTCCTCCTGAGGTCTGGGGCGGCCCCAGGAGAAGCCTCGAGCCCCACTTCCGAGGTAGAGCTGTTGGGCCCCCGGTGCTCCAGGGAGGAGCTGCTGCTGTAGTTCATGTCCAGACTGCAGGTGGACAGCTGGTCCCCCGAGGGAGACGCAGGGCCCGGCCACGGCTCTCCATACCCAGCGCCAGGAGCGGGTGCCGCCGGGAGCTCCTCAGGTGGCGGGGAGTCCTCGAAGCGCACAGTGGGCCGCCGGCCCAGGCTGCCCGAGCCCCCCACCTCGCTGGTGTGGCAGGGGCTCCGGCTGCGGTAGATGAAGGGGTCGTAGTCGCTGCTGAGGGAGCTGCGGAAGGTGGAGCAGCTTCCATACACGCCCTGGTTGCTGACCTCGGTGCAGTCGACCACGGAGTCGCTGGAGGAGCAGTGGCACTGGCCGGAGCTGCTGCTGCTGCTGCTGTCGCTGCCTGGGCAGTCGGCCAGGTAGCCGCTGCACACGGAGCGGTGGCCGTGGTAGCAGCTGAAGCTGGACGTGCTGCCGCTGTCCAGGTGGGAGGGCGGGGCCACGTGCACCACCGTGGGGAAGAGCAGGCTGCCGCCGCCGCCTGCGGGGAAGGCGCGGGCCGGGCCCCTGGCAGCGAGGTTGGGCAGGGGCTGCCCCTCTTGCTCGGGGTAGCTGAGGCCCTGGAAGTAGTAGTGTTGGTACATGGTCTCATACTGGGAGAAGCAAGCTGCCTTGGAGAAGCTGCGGCCGCTAAACTTGGGCCTGCGGAAGGGGTGGGCTGGCGAGTAGGCCCGGTGCTCCAGGCCGCAGCGGTGGGTGGCCAGCGTGTGGTCCAGGTGCAGGGGAGGGTAGCCGCGGATGTAGGCGGGGGTCTGCGGAGAATAGAGGCTCTGCTCCCCGTGCCGATCCACGGTCAGCAGCGTGACGGGGTTCCCGTGGGAGTCCATGCTCGTCCTTGTAGGATAGGCCGGGATGGCATTGGTCCTGTGCACGCGGCCGGGGTAATGCGCAGGCAAGGTCACTCTCTGCTGCCGGCCACGAGAGAGGTTGCTTGTCTCCACACACACAGCACTCGGGTTTCCCTTTTGTTCTGGGGAGAGGCAGAGGAAACAAAGCAAGCTGGTATCAGGGGCTAAAGAGATTTTTTTAAAAAGAGGCAAAGACTGAAGCAGCAGCATGTCTGGTGTCTACTCATATGACTCTGCCCCAGTCCAAGCTGCCACCAAACTCAGCTACTCGGGCAGAAGCTGTGTGTGGAAGCCACCTCCCACCTCCCAGCCGCTCTGCCCGACAGGGGCACCACAGGAGCCTGTGGACAGGAACAGAGATGCAGGACACAGTCCTCCCCCAACCCCTCCAATAACACAGTGACCAGGCACGACAGTGAGAGCCTGCCAGTGCACACGCGTCATCTCTTATGGCCTTGGGGACAACCCCATGGCACTGGATGTGGGCAAGTGATATTACTGTCATTGCTACCAAAGAGTTTGGGAGCCCAGGCCTGGCGAGGCTAGATGTCTTGCCCAAGGTCAGGAAGCTGGTTAACACGAAGCCCAAACTTGATCTCGGTGATTCTCAATGCCAGGCTCTCCCCAGGGCGGTGTAGTCAACCTCCAAAACCCAAGGCCGCCATGCTGCAAGTTCCGAGCGTAGTGCTGCTCGCTCCCAAGCCTATGGCGTGTGCCACACTCCCGGTAGGCACTTGGTGGGGACAGTGTCCTCCGACTTGACTCTTGAGCAAAGACCGAGGCAGGTGACGGTTACCTATGATGTTGTGGCGACAGTGGGGGCAGGTGTGGTGCTGCAGTAGCCAGGGGTCCACGCACTTCCTGTGAAACCGGTGGGTACAGGGGATGACCCGGAGCTCCTGGGCAGGGAGAGAGGGGACACAGCCTGAAGGACAGGCATGGGTGAGAGGGCACTTCTGCCTCCTGCCCCCGCACATGCTTCCTCCTATGGGCCCCTCGTGGGCCGAGGAGCCCTGCTGATTGTGCTAGTGCCCTTTCCCGCCCTCTTCCCCGCCTATGGCCACAGGTCGCCTCCATGCCCTGGAGGTGGGGCTAATGTACATGTTCTAGAGAGAAGAAAACTGCCCATCAGCCAGCCCCAGCCACAGGGAAGACCAAAACTTCCTACTGGCGAGGGTAGGCTCGGGGTGTGGAGGGAGGCCCAGGTACACCCCAAGATGTTATATATCTCCAAGGGGGTGGCTGCCACCAGGTAACACAGAAGGGGAGTAGAAAGGAAGATGCCCAGGACTCATAATTGACAAGTGGGACAGCAAAATTCTCCTGTCTCTTCTTTTACTGGACCCTGAGCACTCACCACATGGGCACATGGTTTATAACAAAAGCAGCCTATTTGGAGAGAGTGTGATGGGGTTTTCTGGGACAGAACCACCTGTGGAGTTTCTGAGCCTGAGCACATTCCAAATTTGCCAATTTTACTTTGTTTTTTCATTTTCTGACCTGTCCAATACAATAACGTTCAAACTAATTCCTAATACTGTGCCTGACAAGAGTGCCAAAAGGTCTACCTGTATTTTCTCATGTCATCTCCATGATCACCTGGAATGCTGGTCAGTCTCAGGCCCACGCCAAGTGCAGAGACAGAAAATGAAGGCACTTGCCCAAGATCACAAAGCTAGAATCTGCCTTGGCCATGATTAGAACCCAGGCAACCCAGAGTCCATGCAAGAATCTATTAAATATTATTCTAAAGGCCGCTGCAAAAACTCAGTTTCCATCCAACAGTCTACACAGCAGATCATTTTCAAAGGGGCATCAAATGTCTACAGTTCTTAAGTGGCATGTTCTCTGCCCTCCAAGTGTACGTACGTTTGTATCTATCTAGAGAGCAATGGCGCAAATGTGGCAAAATGTTAACAATAGGTGATTCAGGGTGACTGAGATATATCATACATAGTACTGTTCTTGCAACTTTTCTGAAGGTTTGAAGATTTCAAAATAAAGAGCTACAAGAAAAAAAATGGGACAGCAAATCCTTTGTCTCTTTGTAAGTAAAAATCACCAATATGTATCAAGTCAAGATGCAGAGATTTCAGAAGAACAATTCTAAAGCAAAGTCAGTGTGTCAATGTTCTTAATCAGGTATATTCTGGCCTACTGTATGTTTCTGATCAACTTTTGAAACCCCGTGTCTGCTGGGTCCTCTGGAAGGTCTGTCCCCACATTGTGGCCACCCTCTTGGGGGAAGTGATCAGAACATCTCAGGCCATGCCACCTGGAGACCTGGGTGAAGGCCTTCACTCTGGGAAAGGACACAGGGCCCTGTCCTGGGTGCTGGGCACCTCTGTTGGCCTGTTTGCCTCATCTCCACTCGGGACAGGCCCCACCCCTGCCATTACCTCTCCATCGATGTACTTCTCCAGGCAGATGGCACAGTCGGACGTGGAGCTGCTGCTGAGTGTGTCCAGGGCCCCACAGCTCCCCTCCCGGCGCCCCTTGCTCTTGGAATTGAACTTTCTGGTTTCCATCTTCTCCAGAGCCTGCACAGCCAGCCTGTTCATGGAATTCTGCACAGCATGACACGGTCTGTGTTAGGGTCTTCTACGTGTGACAGTGGTGGTCACCCCAGGGCTGTGTACTCAATGCACTGGGACAGGCAAATACTTATCATCACACCACGACAGAATTTTGAGAATCACTCAAAACTCAGACTGCCATAGCACCTATATTCCAGACCCCTGGAATGTCCAGGACATCAACTCAGGCCTTTCCCAAGTGGCAGCACTAGCAGAGGTCTACCCTTCAATTTGAAGGTTGGGGTCTCCTTTTATTACTTGGCCCTGGCACTTCCCAACTCTGCTAGACCCCAAGTATTAACCTGCTGTACTCTCTCTGTTGAAGGAAGGAGTGAGAGTAAACGTTAGTCTGTTCGTGGTGGCCACTTGACCCTCAGGAGAACTGAAGCAACTCTCTCGACAGGCTGCCTGCCAAGAGCCACCACCTCTCTCCCGAGACATGACCCTGCTATCCACTGGAGAGTCTAGAACCCTGTTTACCCTCTCACCACCCTCCACTTCCGAATCCTTTCATCCTATCACACGCGGTGTGGCCGCTGGAGTGCTGCCATGGCCACTGTTTTTCAAGAATCACCTGGAGGGCTCAGTAGACCGGAAGTCTGGGATTCTGCACCCCTATCAAGCTCCAGGTGATGCTACTGCTGGACCACAACTCCCATCTGAGGGGCAAGGCTCTAGCGTGCCACATTCACATTTATTTAAACATTTCCTTCAAAAAACTGGCTGGAGACACCCCAGCGCTTGGCCTTTGTAGAGCCAGCTCGTTTAGAACAGAGAAGACAGAGTGCTGTGAGCTTTGCTCTTGTTCTTCTCCATCTTTGCTGTTTCCCAGCCACTGTGAACAGGCCGCGGAGTCGAGTCCACGGCTGGGAGAGGCTCCACTTTGGACCATCGGACAATGAGCCAACAAGAGCCTGGGTTGCGACGGGGGCCAAGTTCGTGGGCTGCACGGATGGATTACCTGACTGCGTCGCTGCTTCAGCTTGATTTTGACGAGGAGGATGAGGCAGACCAAGGAGACCACGACGAAGAAGGCCAGGAAAATCCCCATGTCAAAGTATTCAGTGGGTTGCTGGAACAGAACATAGACACAGTGAATCACGGCCTCTCTTCAGCCCAGCCTCCGGCACATGGTAAGGTAAGGACGGGGTAAGGACGGGGGACTGGGGTGAGCTTCCCCTCAGTTTGCAGGAAACTCCCGGGTTCTGCATACACGTGCACCGTATGCTCCTGAGGACCAGGTAGTGCCCTCAGTGTGGCCAGGGGAAGGCCTGCAGGGGTCTCAGCCAGGCCCCCCCTAGTAGCCACGGGAACTCTGTTCACAAACCCTGGCTCCTTACGGAACAGCACGAAGTTTGCTGCAACCAGTAAGAAAGGCCCTTCCACATAAACACAAATAATCACATTTACAGGACAAAAGAGTGAGTGTCATGTTTTGGGGGAACAGTGATTACTAACCATATAATTAATGGTTTACAACAACTCAGAAAATTGTATGCTGCTTCCACAAATATCAGCTTCCACTACAATGAGTCATATTTACCAAAGCGCTCTTTTTTCCTTTAAAAAGAAGCCAGCAAGTCAGTTCTTCTGAAAATTCCCTCAAAGTTTTAGTTCCTCATAGCACACTGCTTCCTAAAACCTTAAAGCCACCTCATCTAGGACACACATTTAGCCAACAGAGCTTTGCTAAATGGATGCTGTGTACATTCAGTTACTTTGTGCATGTGATAGAATCATCCTACATGTGAACGTCCCAGTATGTGTGAGGACGGAATAAAACACATATGGGGCACCTGCCCCAGGTTCTTTGAATCCTTTAGCCTGAGGAGAAGATGCCTACCAAGAGTTAGTGGCCAGAAGTGTCCCTTCCAACACTTAGTAGAAGCCTAGATGGTATTTATTAGCCATGGTATCTCATCCCGGTTGACAGCTAACTTTTCCAGACCCAAATGTAAGTTAGGGAGTTTCAATAAGGTAATTTACCCTACGGGAAGAAAGAAGTACAGGCTTTTTCTCTAGTGTCTAGGTCAAGTGCAATAAAGGAGACACAGGAAGCCAGGTTCTGGATGTCCCACCCCTTCAGGCCTCCTCAGTTTGCCTCTCAGAGGGAGACGGGATGGAAGAGAAAGGATGAGAGGTCGCCAAGAGGGAATGCCAGGTGGAAGAGACCAGAAACATCGTAGCCAAGATCACCTATTTCTGGTAGGATCTGTCAAATTCCCTATAAAACATGGGTGAAATTTCTCCCTGGCCTCCAGCCCTATAGCTGATCTAAAGCTGCAGGCCCCCAGGGTAGGTTGGCATTTTAGATAGAAAAAAGACAGGAATGAAAGCCCAAAGCCCGAGGAAAAGAAGGGCATGGGAGCAGCGGAGAGGGCACCGAGCGTAGGCCAGGCAGCGGAGGCTCACTCGCAGGGGGCGGTGCTGGATCCGTGCTCGAGCCACTTTCTGCTTGTTCACGATGTTCATCAGCTTGATGGCGTCTGCGCCCTTCACGTACACCACCGGCCTCTTGAGCGGGTCTTCCGAGGCCTGGTTTAGCTAAGGAAGAAGAGAGGGCCCTGGTTAAAAGACATACTTAAACAAGCAGGAGAGAGAAAGAAAAGGCTGGAGGGAAAGAACATTCAATACCCATCTGGAAATCCTCAAATTCTTCAAGCACTGTAGCCTTGGAGCTCCCAGAGGGCAAGGCTGAGAATGCTGCTTGCTTTAGGATGGACTGGGCAGGCTGAAGGCCCGTCAAGTTCTTTGAAAACGTACCCCCAATCCCCTAATTCCCTGGCTCTTAACCCTTCTCAATACACCTTCCTTGGGCATGATGTCCAAACATGAACATCTAACTTCAGCAGATGAGCGCAAAGGCCCCAAGATGAGGGTGACACGGCTGTAACGAGCCAAGTTAACTAAAGAGCCTGCAGCACTGGCAGGGCCCGAGGAATTTACCTGGTCGATAGCTTCTGGGTTTTCAGACACATCAAAGATGACTGCAGTAGCTCCTCGCTGCACTGCGCGCTTAGCCTGGCAGAGTAAAAAAGAGCAGGTTGGCTCTCTGGTCTGCTTACCTTTCCAAAGCTGGCCTTGGCAATCAGGCCTGTAATCGAATGCACGATCTGACAGTTACCAACTTACGTGACTTCCAACACGAAGTCAGTAAGTTTTTTCCCATGTCAGTAAAAGAGGACAATGCCTACCTTGCATGGTCATCCAAGAACCAGATGACTTAGAATAGGTGAAAATAAGTAACTGGGTACTCAATAAACCTTTTCCTTCCTATCCAGCTCAAACATTAAAAGCGAACTACAGGCCAGGCGCAGTGGCTCAAGCCTGTAATCCTAGCTCTCTGGGAGGCCGAGGTGGGCGGATCATTTGAGCTCAGGAGTTCGAGACCAGCCTGAGCAAGAGCGAGACCCCATCTCTACTATAAACAGAAAGAAATTAATTGGCCAACTAATATATATAGAAAAAATTAGCCGGGCATGGTGGCACATGCCTGTAGTCCCAGCTACTCGGGAGGCTGAGGCAGCAGGATTGCTTGAGCCCAGGAGTTTGAGGTTGCTGTGAGCTAGGCTGACGCCACGGCACTCACTCTAGCCTGGGCAATAAAGTGAGACTCTGTCTCAAAANCAAAAAAAAAAAAAAAAAAAAAAAAAAAAGCGAACTACAAATCAACAACCTGCCCAGTCAGCATGGAGGTATTAGTTTCAGGATTTTCTGCTATGAACACAGAGGCACTGGCAACCAAAGCAAAAGCCCTTGGTCTATCTCCTGTGGCCCCTTTTTCCTTCCCATGTCACCCAGTTAGAACAATATATTGAATATTTCTGAATGAATCTCAAAATGGTCACTTTTAATAAGTGACACAAGCTAAAGACCTTTGGAGACACTGTCGGCGGGGGGAGCCATGAGAAATAATTGTAAATGGGGTTTGCAGCAGTTGGCTGCCAGCCCTGGCCACACATCAAAAACACCACTTGGGAAGTTTGTAAAGCAGATTTCCTGGCTGGAACCACAGAGACTGATTCAGCAGGGCTGGAGTCAGGCCCAGGAAACTGAGTTCTGTAAGCTTTCTGAAGGGTGCAGATGATTCAACCACTTGGGGAACTACTGATCAGAGAAATGAGATTAGAATGTTTTAGGAACAAATGAGAAGTGACAGGATTATTTAGGGGGTTGTGGTGACAGAGGATTCTTTCCATCCTAATGAACCTTCTAATTTCACATCCAGCTAAGTGGACAAGAGGGGAGAAGCTACGGAAGAACAAGACTTAAGATATACCCCTGGCTTTTAGGAGCCTGAATCTTTCAAGAGAAGTAAGACACTGTGTATGTATGCGCGCGCCAAAAATAAAAACCACACTTATACAAGATGAGCAAATGATGGCGAGTGCTCAGAGATCAACAGAGTCACTATTGGTCAGAGTGCTTGACAAAGAATAATATACGAATTCCTTTCATAGGAATAATCACTCCACATTGACGTGGCGTAAAAAACCAACGTTGCCCAGAACATGGCTAGACCAATGGCTCCACTGGCCCACTAGAGGGCAGTCTCACCCCGCAGCTTTTACAACAAGCCACTTCCCTGTTACTTTGTACCAAACACACAGCACCCAAAACAGCTTCAGTGAAATATTCAGGGTTACTTCACGTTCTTCAGCAGTGTATGAAGCGCTCTGGCACCCAGGGTGCTGTGCTGCAGAATCTGTTCTAGTCCTGTAGAGCAGTGCTCCCCAATCTTTTTGTCACCAGGGACCGGTTTCGTGGAAGACAATTTTTCCACGGCTGGGGAAGGTTGGGGGTTGGATGGTTTGAGGACGATTCAAGCACATTTGTTGTGCAGTCAAACGTCTCTGCTAACCATAATCTGTTTCTGCAGCTGCTCCCCAGTGTTAGCATCGCTGCCTCAGCTCCACCCCAGATCATCAGATATTAGATTTTCGTAAGGAGCCGTAACCTAGATCCCCGCCTGCACAGTTGACAGTAGGGTTTGTGCTTCTAGGAGAACCTAATGCCCCCAACATCTGACAGGAGGCGGAGCTTATGCGGTGATGGGGGAGGGGGAGTGGCTATAAATACAGGTGAAGCTTTGCTGGCCTGTCTGCTGTGTGGCCCAGTTCTTAACAGGCCACAGACCAGTACCTGTCTGTGGCCCGGGGGTTGGGGACCACAGCTGCACAGGACTTCCTTTGTGAATGGAGATTCAATGTATTTAGTCTCTGCCAACTGTCCACTCCATCCTGGTTCATCGCCAGGGTGCTGTAGTAGGCAGGAGTCAGGAGTGGATCCTGGGAGCTATTCTTGCTTTGCCATTGGGGAAACTGAGGACCATTCACAAATCTTTCAGCCCCAGCCTCAGTTTCCCTATCTGCTAAAAAAAATGGGCACCTATATCATTATGTCCCTTCTAGCTCCTGGTCTTGGCCATCCAACTGAGAGGCAGGGGATTAGAGCAATTCAGAAAGAACCACAATGGCCTTGTCACCCACCTTCAGCAAGAGGGGACACGGATGGCACAGATGAGAAAGTGTGAGGCTGAGGTGGCATCACTTTTCTCCCCCATAAAGCTCTTTAGGGCCATAGACTCCTCTGCCTGAGGCCAACAGCTTGCGGACTCCAGAGTTAATAGTAAGTAGGTGCTTGGGTTTTCAGCTTAGGTGGTATTCCAGTCTTTTTCACAAATTCTTTCCTCCGAAGCAGAAGGGGACAGCATTGAAGATGAGGACACAAACAGGCCCTCTCACTCCTTGATCTGGCTTTTACCCCACAATCAAGCACATGAAAAGGCACCCACGGGGAGTGGGACATTCAGATGTGTCCCGAACAGGAGCACCCGTACTGCCGGTACCTCTGGCTTTGATGCTGGCACACCTGGAGAGTCTAATGGCTGCGGAAAGAAAGGCTGCAAGATTTGGGGTAGGAAATGCCTTCCCAGGCTATGTGCACCTCAGGGAAGCCATTTAGCCACGTGCCTCCTCCCGAGTTCAGGCTTCCCCGCTGCATGAGAACGTGAAGTCTCAAGGATCCGGAGATTCTTGATGAGGCATGACCCATTCTGGACGGGCACAAAAGATGTTTTGAACAAAACCTAGGTGGACTGACCAGTCTCCTGGCTTCTGCAGTGAAGAGGGCAGGTCAAGAAGATGGTGCTGAAATCCTGCTGACAGCTTGACTTCAGACACAACTCAGTCAGACTAATGCATAGGATCCAAAGACAAATATCTTATTCAAGAAAATGCTTAATTCTCGCAGTTGATCTACTTTTAAAATCATAGTTAATGTATGCTCCTATTCAAGTAAGTTTGTATTTCCTACACATACCAAGACCGGACAGGAAGGGGGTCAACCTAGCATCCTATTGGGAACTTGCCTGTCAGGAACTGGCTCAGGATTTAAAATAGGCTGTGAATAATCCATATTTAGAAAATGATACCTTTATTATACTATTACAGTATTCCCAAAACAAATTAAAAAATACAGAACACTACTTGGTCACACTTTGCCCCTTGCCCTACATTTTCAGTTTAAAAATTGATGAAGCCGCCAGGCATGGTGGCTCACACCTATAATCCTAGCACTTTCGGAGGCTGAGGTGGGAGGATTGCTTGAAGTCAGGAGTTTGAGACCAGCCTGATCAACTAGAGTGAGACCCTGTCTCTACCAAAAAAATAGAAAAAAATTAGCCGGGCATGGTGGCGAGCACCTGTAGTCCCAACTACTTGGTAGGCTAAGGCAGGAGGATTGCTTGAGCCCCGGAGTTTGAGGTTCCTGTGAGCTAGGCTGACACCATGGTACTCTAGCCCAGGCAACAGAGCAAGACTCCATCTCAAAAAAAAAAAAAAAAAAAAAAAAGGATTTCTGATGGTCATAAGATTGGTAATCTCTCAACTAGGGTCTAGATTTGTTTTGAAATACTATTTAGGTCCAAGCTTGACTAGGTAAAACAGTAAATGATTTAAAATATGAAGATTGGGCCAGGTGCGGTGGCTTACGCCTGTAATCCCAGCTCTCTTGGAGGCCGAGGCGGGCCTTATCTTTCAAAACTCTTAAGACGAGGCCATTTCAAAGAATGGATGGGGAAGATGAAGCCTGGTAGATATTGCTGGGTAAAGGTCACTAGTAAAGAGGGCTGCCATTGGAGAGGGCAGTTACTCCTAAACTGTGCACAGACCAGAGCGGAAGTGCAAGAGGAGGGTGCAGAACACAGGTGGGAAGTCTTGGCAAGGTCTCCTAGAAACAGCCAAAGGCCTTGCCTTGCTGACCTTGGCACGCCCTTCTCCTCATCCTTACCCACGGGGGCATCTTCACATCCTTTATCCCCTTTGCCACTTCAACTCCTCACTCAGGCCAGGGCAGGTCAGCAGCAGCTAGCAGGTGACCAGAATTCCAGTGGCAGAATGCTGGATAAAAGGTTGTCATGGTCCTTTATTTACCTTTCCAGGGCTGCAGGACCCACGGCCAGACAATGTCCGTAGCCACCGAGATAAGCAGCAAAATGGAAAACACCTGCATACTATGAGTACCGTTTGCAAAGAACAAAATGTCAGCCCCTAGAAGACAGGGCCCTACTGTGGTTGGCACTTATCACTTCTATGGCTACTCAATAAACAGTTATTGTAAGTGAAAGAAAGTCTGCCTGGGACCATACTCTTGGCTTCTTGCTGGTAAAAACAAAAGTGCTCCCTGCCTGTGGATGTGGTTTTCCCAAACGGAAGTAAGGAAGTGCGTTTATCAGTAGGGATGAGTCTTTCCCAATGAAAATAAGGCATTCTAATGAGAAAGGCTCCATC
This sequence comes from Mirza zaza, assembly GCA_008750895.1. Lineage (NCBI taxonomy): Eukaryota > Metazoa > Chordata > Mammalia > Primates > Cheirogaleidae > Mirza > Mirza zaza. Next base: position 37,346 of record VSMD01096377.1, read on the forward strand.
ACTTTCCTCGTGGGTGGGAAAACTTAAAGTCCAGAGTCCACCACTTCCCAGGAATTCCACTCAGGAGTGGATATGGCACTCTCCCCAGAGTGTGCAACATACCCAGACTTGGTCTGGCATTCAGACTCACCCCAGTACCCACTCTTAGAGCCTCTAGATAAGGCACAGACTCCATTTCTCATCATACCTGTTTCCTCTGTCAAGCACTTGAATATGGTCTCCCCCAGTGCCTAACCTCTTTTGCAGGAAAACTATGGCAGAATACAATCCTAATAGGAGACAACCCAAAAGGATGACTTAAAATCTCCTTTGTATCAAATTCCTGACTGTAGGACAACCAAGGAAGTTGAGCTGGTACAGCTAATATGAAGACATGTGTCTCCAACCTCATACAGGGGCTCCAAGCAGACGTTGTTTTGGCCTCTACTGAATACACTTTTGCACTGTGCTTTCTTTTCATTTATTATAAGCTTGTTATTAAAAATTCTTTGTAAATATATTAAATGGCTGTGACATATTCCTTCCTCTACTCACCCATGTATTTTTGATATTTGAACTGTTTCTGGTTTTTATAATTAGTACCATTTGAATAAATCTTGGCTTTCATTTCCAATTTTCACAGGCAGAGGCCCAGTGCCCAAGAATATGAAGATTATTAAGAACCTTAATACAATGCACATAGAATTTTAATGCCCCTCCTTATGTAGCTATCCAACTCTTATTTCTCTGCATTTACCGCAAGATAGGATGGCACAGACAACACAAGACAAATCTGTCAACAGATTTAACTTCTGGGTAAGATGGACTGTAAGAAGGCTAGGAGTAGGAAGGATGTCAGTTTGAGAGTAACTCTATGGTGAGACCTCACATGCGGAAAGATGCTTCAGAGAGAACTATGATGAGTTGACCATACCTACTCTACTGATTCTTCAAGGTCAAGTTCATGTGCAACCCTTCCATAAAACTAATGGTACTTCTCCTTAGCCAAAGGGGTGGCTTGCCCTTCTCTTAGTTCTAATATCTGTTAGTATTTTCCCTCTATTGCTTACCACTTTCTGTGATACACAAGTGAGGATCATATTTCCCTGAAAATATAATCATTTTTAGTGTTTTCGCTATTTATAAGAGTAATACGTGCTTAAAGTGAAAATTTTTAAATAATTCAGAAATCGAAAGCAAAAAATAACTCATCTATTACCCCCCCCATATCCCAGCTTTTTAACATAACAGTGTGGTTTATATACTTCTACGTATTTTAACCCATATATTAGCAGGAATAAAATGCTTATGCATTACACACGCACATCAAAATGTAGTTAAAAATAAATTGGATGAGCTGGGCACAGTGGTATGTGCATGTAGTTACAGATACTTGGGAGGCAGAGGTGGGAGGATTGGTGAGTTTGAGGCCAGCCTGGGCAACAGAGTAAGATCCCAACTCTAAAAAAAAAAAAAAAAAAAATTAAATAAAAAATAAATAGGATGTATACTGTTTGTACTCTGTTATTCCCCCCTTAATAATTTACTCAACATTATATGCACTGATATGGACAAATGTTCACTCTTCTTACCAGCTACACATCATTATATGGTTAATAACTGTTAATGGCTATCTCCCTAACGGGCATATAGGGGATTTCTACACTTTCCCTATCATTAACAGCGCTGTATTTATATACTTGTACTCACATTCTGGTGGCATCTGCCCTTAAAATAGCTATGAGTGCTACTGCTGAGGTACTATAGATGTCCTACGCATAAATGCTTTGTGTGGGTGCCAGGCATACCCTTGGAGGCTAATAGAGACTTCTAAGAGCCAGAGGTGGATCTTCCTGACCACGTTGGTATGGCCCATAAAGCCTAATGAAACAGACTGCCCTGGGCATGGTCCATACTCAACAAATTAACACAGTAGGTGAGGACACAATTTGATTCTATTGTACTAACCATTTATTAATCTAGTAATTATTAACCAGTCAGTGTGTGTGCTAGGCCCTGGAGACACATACGGCAGTGAGCAGCAAGCATGGTCGCAGACCCCTTGTCCTCACCAAGCATGCATTCTGTTGTAACGCTGGTGCAGACCTCTCCAAAGAGGCCAGGGGAGGCATAAGGAAGAGTGTGAGCTTTAGTTCCAAGGGCAAATGGCTAAGAAATTAAGAACAAGGGATTGCTTACCTCATGTCTCTATAGTAGCTTTTCCCAAAGTGCATCTAAGGGGATGATTTTACTGGTCAGTGTCCTTTGAGAAACGCTGCATATTCCAGAGCTATCCCTGAAACTTTCAGGGCATATTAATACGCTAGAGGCTCCTATCTACCCAGTATCCCAAACTTTTTCGGACGTAGAACCTTTCTTTTGCAGCAACTCCTGTCAATGTCCTCCCTTCCATGGAACAGGACTTTGGGGACCCAACGCCCACGGCATGCCCGGGTGTGAGGAGTATCAGCCCCTTACCCCACTCCTCACTCTGACTCACAGGTGGAAGGCTCAGGGGTGTGACAGAGGCCCCCATTTTGATCTGGAAACCAATCACTAAATGGTACACACCACCACAATTTGAATAAGATCTTATTGGTATGAAAACATTTAATTATATAGTTCCATTTGGCAACTACTTTTTTAAAGGGCCAACTGTGTGCCAGGCAAGCCAAGAAGATACAAGTGAGGGCCTTCTAGAAGTGTCTGTTGTAACACACTTGATGCTGTCCTGGAGGAAGAGATCTTGCTTAGCAGGCAGCAGGTTGAAGAGGACTCCTCCCTTCTCACCCAAGTGAGTGTTCACGTGGTGCTTCCCTCTGACAAACTTGCATATAAGCAGTGTGACCCACGGGGCAGAAAGCATGATTGTGCAGAATCTGAAATAGCACCAGAGTCCCAGGGCTTGGTTCCTATCACTTGGCATCAGTACTGTGCTCAGGTCAGGTCCCCAGCTTATTCTGCAGCCATTCCCAGAGCAAAGCACACTGGCTAGGACATCCGTGGGTCATTTCTTGCTTAGGCTGATATGGGCACATAGGGTCCCTCCCATGAGTCTACCCTTCATATGATCCTTACTGCCCTTAACCTGGGCTCCCTGCCCCTCCACTCCCCACTACCCAGCGGCCCTTTGCCCTCACCTTTACATCTAACTGCTTGCCAAGTTTTGCTGATCCCCGCTGCTGCCACCCTGTCCAGGACACTAGACTTCTCACCTGAGTCCCTATAACACCCCCCTTGGGCATTCTCCAGCCCTGCCCAGCCAAACCTGCTCTGCCCCCAGTGTGGTCTCCATGTAGCAGCAGAGGGACCTGTCTAAATCACAGATCTGACCTGCACCACCCTCCTCAAATGACTCCTCACCGCTCTTAGGCAGTGACCAGCCCCCTGCCGATCGCTTCCAAACAGTTCTCTGAACGCCTATGTCCTTCCTGATGAAGGACATGCTGCCTCCCAGCGGCCTCATCTCTACCACTTTTTAACTCCGCTTCGGCTTAGGTATGACTCCCTTGGATGTGGTTCCCAGTGGCCTTCCTCTGTGCTCTGCCACTGAGGCACTTATGATGTCACACTGTCACTGTTTACTTAAAATGCCTCCCTCACCAGAGGGCAGCCAGTGTGTCAGACTTCTTTCCTGCTGAATTCCCAGAATCCAGCAAAAGGCCTGGCGCAGGGTAAATGGCCAAGAAATGTTTGTTGATTAACCTAAAAGAGATCAGCTTTTGCCCTGGGGGTTAGCCTCAAACACCACGGGCCCTGCTCCTCAAAGCACTGACTGCAGCTTGCGCCTGGCCACCTGGTCTCCTGTTTGTTTCCCCCGACTCTTACACTGAGAAAGGGCTGTTCTCTACCAGATCTTCCTGGAACTCAATATTCCTTGTACTTTAGATTTTCAGGATTTGGTTTCTTATTACTGGTACCATCTTCTGCTGTTGCATTTCCTGACAGACCTTTTATTCGTTGTTAGTTCTAACTCGGGCATCATGCCCCTGGCCACCTTCCACACCAGGCACTACAAGTGGTTCTGCTCTGTTGTGGATCTTGATCAGGCCCCAGGCCACCTTGTATGCACCTCCTTGGAAGTCAAAGCTCTCAGAATACAAGGCTGAGCGCTTGCACTGTTTGTTCCTACCACTCTCTGGAAGAATGTGAGACTACCTTAGTACCTCCACCAAAGGAAGGCTGGACAAATGACTACCCTTGGGCATGGCCACAGGAACAGACTGCACAGCGATGTGAATTTTTATAGTTTCCTCCCATTATCACTGGGGGACCTTGGCTTTCCTCCAGCCTAAAAGACTGATGGATTCCATCCTGCAACCTGTGGATAAACAGGGCCATACCAAAAGCGGTCCATCCCCAGCAAAGTGTCCTGCAGACCTTGGCCTGCCCTACCTGGTGCAAAGATCTGGAGCTTGCCTCTCTGGGTGAAGTGGCAGCAGATTCTACCATAGCTTCAAAATCCCAAACTCAATGGTGGCCTAATTTGGAGGAACAAGAGACCAAAGCACTGGCTTGACAGTCACATCCATCCACGGCCAGAGCTGGACACATCACTGCTAGAGCCGCAGGGCAGCAATCGCCAGCCCTGTTTATGTTGCCAGTGCTGGGCGGGCTGGTGTGATCAGGGAGGGATAAGGGACTATTAACACCGATGGAGACCGGCCAGCCAGTCCCAGGGACTGGCCACGCCTGACACCCACAGGTCCCTCTTGGCGGGTCCTGTGCCAGTTCAAAGAGCCAGGGCTCACTGGGTCCTTTTATGCCCCTCCCTCTGGAGGCCACTAAGTAGATTTTAAATCCTCACTCCTCACTTTTTCCTTTCCTCCTCCCCAAGTTCTTCACTTAGTAGTGACCACCCAGGCACCAGGCTCTTGAATATTCTGGTCAGCTGCTGTTCCCTGAAGCATGAGTCACTGCATGACATGGGACAGTCTCTCCAGGCAAGGGGCTCGCAAGGCTGTCTCACCAAAGGCCCTGTTTTCCTACAGAAACCTTTCATTCCAAAGGAAATGAGGTCACACACCAGAGCACACGGGTAACTGGTGAGAAAATTCTGGTGCCAGGAAGGGGGGTGGTGGTGGTGGAAGTGGGGAGGCAAAGCGGACCCTAAAGCTGCTCACAACCACCAGGGAGAATCACCTGCCAGCAGCTCCGGTGGATCTGTCCTGGGGTGTGGCAAGGGCAGTGTGTGTGGGGTAACAGCTTAAAAAACAACCTGGCTATTTTAAAGCATATAGAACATGCATGATTTTACCAAGCCTAACTTGTAGGGCATTTGGCTACTTTACTTTCATGATGTAGAGCTCCTAATCCACTGCCCCTAAAGGGGACCAACACACAAACGGCCACAAAGAGGTAAAGGCGGCAGGGGTGAGAGGCCTGGGCAGCAGGCAGGCTCACTGCCTGGGGGTGGGAGTTGAGGGTGGGTACAGCAGCGCTGCCCGCTCCGCTGGCTCCTTGCTCCAGGGCTTGGCGGCAGCCCGGCCTGACCTTCCAGGTTTCCCTGGCAGGAGATCAAAGCTCCGAAGCCACAAACACAGCTCAGAACTCCGAGGCCCTGCGGCCAACATCCCACCCCCTCCAGCAGCCCTCCTCCCCTCCAGGGATCCTCCTCCCCCTCTCCCCGCCTTCTCTACCCCTCCCTCGCCCCCTTCCACCACTCTGGCTTGTCCCTGACCAGGGTCCCTCCTCTCCCCCAGCCCTGCTTCTCCAAGCCCCCCTCCCCCCCCCATCCAGTGGGCAGGCCTTTGGGGCAGGCTCCCATTCGGCCTTCACCAACCAAGAAAGTGCCCTCCCCGCCACTGGCCTCGCCCCTCCCCACCGGGAGAAGATATTTCTCGCCTTAATTAAAGTCATTAAGCCTCCAAAGGCTCCCGTCGGCTGCAGGTTCTGAGCTCCGGAACGAAGATGATGCATTTTAAGTCCTAGTTAAGATTATGCTGATCTATTTAGGAGACATGTAGCAGCGAGAATTCAGCAGTTAAGTTAGTGGTTAAGGCTGCCTAAGTTTAAACAGTGTTATTTATTCTCAAAATATGTAGCAGCCGCCACTTAATTTCTCCTAATTAAAGGAACTGACAGAAGAGGCTGGAGTCCGTGGCCATGTCACGGCGCCATTGCTTGCACAGGTTGGTGCCCTTTTCACAATCAGAAACTACTGGGTGTCAAACGGAAATGCATTTCCCTAGATCTTTATCTTCAACTCAGCCGTTTAGACCAGTTCCAAGAAACACAATAATCCTCTTTGTTTTAACACCTGACAAGGAGCACCAAAAGCCCAGGAAGCCTGTCCACACCCTCCTGTTCCATCCATACTGCTGGGTGAAAGATGTTATGGAAAAACGTCTGCAGTTGGGTTGTTTCATTAGCTTTCTATGCCCGGAAGAGAAACTTTCAGAAGAACTTGGAAGCCATTATCTTGGTTGAATTTCCAGAAGCCCCACTTCGGGCCAAATCTTATAAAGTCAGCAACTAGAAGCTTCAAAAAGGACCACTCCCTTCTATGCATATGGCAACTAATTAATATAAACAAGTGTTAATTAGGTGGCAGAATCAGGCTTAACAAGGAACAACAGTGCCAGCAAAGTCTGAACACCCCACAGCCTCCCTTTTGAGGATGAGAGGTGGCAGACAGGCGCTCTCTGAGAGCTGAGCTCCTCAAAGGGGAGGTTTTGGTTTTCAACCTTGACCTGCTGAGGAGGCCACTAGGAAGATTTTAAAAAAAAAAATGCCTGGGTCCCACCCCTAGAGATTAAGTGATCTTGTAGAATGAAAGCCCAGCACCAATACTGTCTAAAATTTTCCCAGTTAATTTTATTTATTTATTTTTATTTTTTAGACAGAGTCTCACTTTGTTGCCCAGGCTAGAGTGAGTGCTGTGGCGTCAGCCTAGCTCACAGCAACCTCAGACTCCTGGGCTCAAGTGATCCTACTGCCTCAGCCTCCAAGTAGCTGGGACTACAGGCATGCGCCACCGTGCCCGGCTAAGTTTTTCTATATATATTAGTTGGCCAATTAATTTCTTTCTATTTATGGTAGAGACGGGGTCTTGCTCTTGCTCAGGCTGGTTTCTAACTCCTGACCTTGAGCAATCCCGCCACCCCGCCCGGCCTCCCAGAGTGCTAGGATTACAGGTGTGAGCCACCACACCAGGCCCCAGTTAATTTTAAAATTTAGGTAGGGCTGAGAACCACTGATCTAACCTAAAATTGCCCAAAGCCTTTGGGATGGCTGTCCAATGCAAACTCTGGAGCCCCTCTCCTGACTCAGCTGGACTGGTATAGGACGAAAATGCTATCTAACCAGCACCCTCCAGGAATACTTATGAAGAGGCAAAGAAAAGTGTTAGAGAATTCCTGAATCAGGTGGTAAACTCACTGAGAAAATAAAGGATTGTTTTGATTATACAATATTCTTACTTTTATTACAAGGAAGGTAATCTGTATGAAAGAATTTCTGCATGCCTAAAGCCAGCTTGCTCCTAACATTTGTGGGGCTTGGGACAGGGCTAACAGATCTATAAAGTGTATCTTACTCTTCTATCTTGACATATATACCTTGACAAAGAACCTGAAAAGTCGGCCAGGCGCGGTGGCTCACGCCTGTAATCCCAGCTCTCTGGGAGGCCGAGGTGGGCGGATCCTTTGAGCTCAGGAGTTCGAGACCAGCCTGAGCAAGAGCGAGACCCCATCTCTACTATAAATAGAAAGAAATTAATTGGCCAACTAATATATATAGAAAAAATTAGCCGGGCATGGTGGCACATGCCTGTAGTCCCAGCTAGTTGGGAGGCTGAGGCAGCAGGATTGCTTGAGCCCAGGAGTTTGAGGTTGCTGTGAGCTAGGCTGACGCCACGGCACTCACTCTAGCCTGGGCAATAAAGTGAAACTCTGTCTCAAAAAAAAAGAACCTGAAAAGTTAGATTCCAAGTGAAATTTCTCTAACTCCTGGGAGTTCCTTGCCAGGGTGTGTCAGTGTGGGGACAGCTGACCCCTTGCCCACCCTGTACTTTGAGGGGCCTTGTATACATATGGGTGGACACCCTAGCCTCTGAGGCCGAGCTCCGTCCACTCTCCCTTAGGAAGACAGCTGTGCCAACAGTGAGTGCAACGAGCCCCTAGATGGTCCTAGAAAGAGGTCTGTAAGGGCTGGAAGCCAGCATGCGGTGATCTTAGGGGAATTGGGGGATCCCAGGAATGGTTTAGAAGGGGCCTTTCCCTTGGACCCCCTCACCCTGTGGCCAGAAGCCTTAGAAGAGGGGCCTTAAAGTATGCCCCCGTCATCAAGTAGCACTGGCCCAAAGCATGAGACTCCAAGAGGGAAAAGTAAGGAAAGCTCCTATTAATGCACCAGGTAAAGTTCTGAGTGCTTTCAAATGGTACTAAACCTGCAAAGCCACCCTGCAAGTGAGGTGGTCTTGCTCCCTATTTTACAGCTGGAGACTCAAAGGTTACATAACTTGCCTGCTGGTCACTTGGCCACAAAGTAGAGAGCTGACATTTGACCTAAGCCTCTCCCCATTATCCCAGGCCTGAGAAATACATTATCCCAGGAGTTTCTAAAATCAAGTGTAATGGAGATGCGTGCACATATATAAACATGAATGCCAAACCCAAGTATTTCATTAATAGCTTATGTAAGTATTGTATTTCCCAGTCCCACAGGGAAATTCCAGATAGCTCTTATCCTAACCCATTTGGACCCCCTCCTGTTTAAAACCTCCTTTACAAATGTCATGCTGCTCATATAGTCAACATAAGGAGATTTATTTATTTATTTATTTTTTTGAGACAGAGTCTCGCTTTATTGCCCAGGCTACAGTGAGTGCCGTGGCGTCAGCCTAGCTCACAGTAACCTCAAACTCCTGGGCTCAAGCAATCCTGCTGCCTCAGCCTCCCAACTAGCTGGGACTACAGGCATGTGCCACCATGCCCGGCTAATTTTTTCTATATATATTAGTTGGCCAATTAATTTCTTTCTATTTATAGTAGAGATGGGGTCTCGCTCTTGCTCAGGCTGGTCTCGAACTCCTGAGCTCAAATGATCCGCCCACCTCGGCCTCCCAGAGAGCTGGGATTACAGGCGTGAGCCACCGCACCCGGCCGGTATAAGGAGATTTTTTTCCCCTAGTTGCCTATCACACTCACTGCTTCACATCTCCCTTCCCCCACAGGAGGTGGCAGGGTGGAAAATTTTCCTACTTTTGGACAGGGTTAGCTGCTTGAAAGTGGATGTGTGTTTAGTCAAAGACTATTTCATTCAAATGGGTTATATCCATTGCCATTTTAGCCAATGCAAGCTCACAAACAGTACAACTTTCACCCTTTATACTTCTGAAGGATCTAAGTTATTTCAAAATGGTCCCTTATGTACCCTATTGTATTGACTCTTTTTATCTTGACTTTGTGTTAGTGCGAGTTTTAGACTGATACAGTTTCATGATCTCTTAACCACACACCAAAACCATTTATAACAGCAACAGAATCAAATCCCTCTCTCTAGAGAAGAACAGTCACAAGGCCCCCGCCTCAGCCCTGTATTCTTATTTGGGTACAATCAGTTTGATGCTATCCCAGCAGTTTGATGACACCGCACTAGGCCAGCCAACCCAGGCTCTTTTTAACACTGCCATGGAGAAAGAAAGGGCAGAGAGGAATTGCCACCTCACACTGCTTGGGTTGACATCCTAGCTCACCTTCCTAGCTCTGTCACTGTGTGCACATGACAACCTTTCTCTGCCTCATTTCCTCAATCTGTGCAATGGTGATGATATTAATAGGATATACTCTCATAGCTGTTGAGACGATTAAAAGAGAAGATGCCTGGCACACAGTAAGTACCCAGGAGTAATTGATATATACATCTCCCTTCTTTGAACATGGCACATACTCCATGTGTATTTCCTTTGGGCTCCACCCTTCCCTTGACTATTTGGACATAGGATTCCTCTTCTCTCCAGGAAGGAAAGCAGAGGCACCCTGTCTGATCCCTCTTGCAGGCCTAGTACCCACACAAAGCAGGCAGGCACTAAAGAGTCACAGCGAACCTACCTTCTTAAGGCTTCTAAAAGTTGATATGACTGTGCTGCACTTCATATACACGCAGGACCAACATAGTTCAGGCCAAGAAATGATGCTGCGCATGAGCCCAGCAGTGGGTGGTGGTCAGTGGCTGCCAGTCCAGTGGCACATCAGAACACCTAAGGGAGCTTGTTAAAAATATAGGGGCAGACCCCTCCCTGGAGACTGACTGAGAGGAGCTGGGCTGGAGGGAGACCTGGCCTCTGTAGGTTTGAAAGCTCCTCAGGCCAATTCTTAGGTGCAGCCAAGATGGGTAATCACAAGACCAACATGCTAAGGAGCTCAGAGAGGGAGGGATGGTAAGCTAGCAATGTGCTTCTTCATTCTTTTTGTTTTTTGTTTTTTTGAGACAGAGTCTCACTTTGTTGCCCAGGCTAGAGTGAGTGCCATGGCATCAGCCTAGCTCACAGCAACCTCAAACTCCTGGGCTCAAGCAATCCTGCTGCCTCAGCCTCCCGAGTAGCTGGGACTATAGGCATGTGCCACCATGCCCGGCTAATTTTTTCTATATATATTAGTTGGCCAATTAATTTCTTTCTATTTATAGTAGAGATGGGGTCTCACTCTTGCTCAGGCTGGTTTCGAACTCCTGACCTCGAGCAATCCGCCTGCCTCTGCCTCCCAGAGTGCTAGGATTACAGACGTGAGCCACTGCGCCCAGTCTGGAATGTGCTTCTTGACCCAACTCATCAATCCCTTGTTCTTCCCCTCCTAGAATAGCCAAATTCCTTTCTTGGCTACATTTCTGGTTTTCAAGAAACCCACTTATGCTGTTTTAATGGAGACTTAAGGAAAGCTCTTGCTAAAGAGAAAATGTGCCTTCAAGGCAATAAACAGTTGAGCTTTTTGTGATGTCTGTGGAAAGATACCTCCCAAAACACAAGTCTGGGTCCCCCACAGTCGAAGACCTCAAGGGCAGCAACTACCGTAGCCATCCTCCAGTCACTAGGTCCTAGCAGAGCACCTGGAACCCAGCAGGCACGCAAATGTTGGGGGGACACGGCTATGGGCACAAAAGCAACTGTCTGTTGCGTATTGGGCAAACTTTTGGGGCTCACGGAAGAGGTCCTCCTGACTCTTGGTCCAGGCTTTTGGCATCCACTGCACAGGAGTTCCAGGGCCTTGCACCGGAGCCTCTGCCCACGAGACAAAGCAAGAGAACGCAAGCTTCAGCTGGGATTTCTGTGATAACAGTATGATAAAAATCGGAAAAGACAAGAATCTCAAGGACACCATTTTCAAGTTTAAGTCCCATTTTTCTGTATGAAACAGATGCCTTCCTGAATTAAGAGCTCAAACACACTCTGAACTAAGCTAACCAAGTCACAGAACTTGCATGTGAACTGCCCAACTAACATCTACTTCTCTGCAGTAAGTCATGACAACTTTGCCTTTAGAAGGAATTTCAGTGATGGGCCTGGGGGTGGGAAGAGGGGATACTGGCTGTAGCAGCTGAGGTCATGGGTAAGGCTGTAAAACACAATGTGAGGTAAACTCAGAAAGGACCTATTTTAGGGTCTAGTACACATAACAAGTGCTATAGTCACATTTCCTACAGGACAACAGGACAAAGGCTGCATTGAATCTATACTCTTATTTTTTCCAAGTCCATTCCAGTCCTGGTACTCAATGAATAGTCATCACTATGGTGGTGATGGTGGAAGGGGAAGGAGAAAAGTGGAAGAGGTACCAAGGTAGCTTTCTTCAGCCCAAGAACTTATGCTAGCTGGAGGAAAAAGATGCTCCCAGACATCCCTACCAACTACCCAGGGTGCAGCAATAATCATTAATAGTCCTTTCTGTCCTAGGTTCCCCATCCCATCGCACCCCTCTGTCTGGGCTGCAAGGCAGTGAGTGGCCTGCAACGCACTAGGTTAAAGCAATAGAACTAGACCAACGGGAAACACATGGATGGAGAGCTCAACTGTGTGGGACCACCTTAAAGGATGCTCAAAACAGTTCTGGAATGAAGGAGGCTTGATGGGGTGATGTGTGTCATAGGTTGGTGTGGTTAAGAAGGGCTTCATGGATGCCAAGCTGCTCGAATGAAGAGGAAGAGAAGGCTGACCAGGTGCTGGACACACAAGGTGCTGACAGACTCTGCAGACATACTAAGCAGCATGAAGGGGAGAGGTTTGCAAAAGGCAACGTTGGGTTACATACATGGTGATTAGGTATTAGTGTCCCCTCACAAGGCCATCATATAAACTTACCGAATATCTAGTGACTACCCTTGCTCTTGGTGGCAGTTGGCATGCCCACGGTTTGATTTCTGATACACAGCATCCAAGAAGCTTCTACAGTTTACTGACATTTTGGGATCCCTACCTGAAATTTTGTTTTCTGTGAAAGGGGTTCCCTAACCCCTGCATACAAGGCCCAATCCTGTGGCTATGTGCTTCTGACAAAATATTCATTATTTTCACAAGAATTTACTGAGCCTCTACAATGAAGATACAAACATATGCCAAAAGGACCCAGTTCTAAAAGACCTAGTTCCTCTTCTCATGGAGTTCCTGCAGTTATACTAGGGCTCCTACATGCATAGCCAGATGTAAGTGTCCTGAAGGAGAACATCACAGGAGAGCAAGAAGAAAGGGAGAAAAAAGGGACTTGCTGCCAAAATCCACATGTCGCCACTTTGTGTCACACCTCAGCAGTGCAGGCATGCTGCCTGGGAACCCTCACTCAGCAAATGTTAAAACATCTACTCAATGCTAACACTCACATCCAACAACAAATATATGGGCAATTATTGTTTCAGGAAGGCAGATTAATTTCAAAGTATAGTTTGATAGCCTTTAACAGTGCAGAAAATTGAAAAAACCACTTAATGCTTTTACAAGTCATTACAATGAGAGAGACTCAAGGGACTCTGAACCACAGAAAGGTAGAGTTGGGCCAGATCACTTCCTTTGGTCAATAACAGGTGAATAACTATGTCATTAAGAAAAGGACTTCTTGCAAAGGAACAGCTTAATCCCAGGAAAAGGAAAGAGTAAAAAGGTTACATTAAGGGAATCAGGGATAATCTCTATCAATTACCTAGAGCCTTTCCTGTTGGGGAAGTCTCAAAAGAAGAACAGGAAAAGAGCTGGGTCATGATCCAGGGTGCTTATGCTTTGTTTTATGATCCAGGAGTTTGGCAGTCTGGTTTGTGGGTAAGTAGAGAGAGCAAGAACTGTAAGCACTACGTAACCCCCAAAGATAAGCAGGTAATTGTACAATATGCCAAGATTGGCTCAAGAGGCACCCAGCTATCAGGCAGGCATGGAGGACTGGCTGGCATCATTTTGAGGCTAAATAAATTCAACTGCACATTCTCCAGGTGGCTGAGACGTTTGGCAAGACTGGTGAGCCAAATCCAGAAGAGGGACCACAAACTATTCCCAGACTCCTGGCCAGATGGTCTCACATGCAATAACTGATTGAGCCTGCTCCTCCTGGCCCCAGGAGCCAATGTGGTGCACATGGGGTGTCTAAGCCTTGCTTTTCCTGTCCTGGGAGCCAATGTAGCCCACCTAAAGAGTCCCCAGGCAGAGGGGCTATGGGAGGAGGGTCTCTTAGGCAACAGTGACCTTGATTATGGTCCATCTGAATTGATTAAGCGCTTCTCAGCCCTGAAGTGAGATGAAAATGTACCTAGTCCCCGTGTCTGAGAATTGCAGAAAAGTGGCAACTTCCCTGAGGTCAGAGCGTGCTGGCACCAGGGGAGGAGTCCCATCAGAGCCGACTGCTTCCTGTCAACCCTGCCCCCACTTCTGCATAGCCCATTAAGTTTTATGTCTAAGTTTTTGTTTTGGGGGAAAATCAGAAATTAGGTTTCTTATAAAATCAGAAATTAGGTTTTAAAGTTGGTTTTCTAAAAATAACTTTAAATTTAACCAGGATCTATTAGTAAAAACAAACATTTTGTGTATTATTTTAAGCAATTTTTACTAGAACATTCCTGTAATGAGAGATTTAAAGCAAAGCATTTAAGGAAAGAATGTTTTAAAAACTGATTTGTTAAAGGCAGGTTGACTATAAAGTACCTGCTAGCAGACAGGTGTATGTTAGCTTAGAAGGGATGTGAAGTCTTGAAAAGAAGAGTAATTAAAATAATTTCTAATGTACCAATTGAGTTTACTTAATAAACCTTAAAGTGAATGCTTTTATGACAACAATAATTTCCCCAACATACTTACTAAATTTGCTTCTGCTAGGATTTAGGACATTTGCATAACTCAAATTTATGAGACAGAGAATTGACTAAAGTCAGAATTTTTAAACAGAGCACCTACCCAGGCCTTGTTATTCTGCTGGTCACATACATAGCTATGTTTTCATGCTATAATGAGGACATGCTACCTCAAGATCTGGTGATGGGCAGGGGCCAAGACTCAGAAATACTGGGTTCCTCCGTGTCTCATGGCCTTATTTCAGTTTTAGCCTTAAGAGAAAATGTGTCTGACACATTGTCAGAAAATGTATCTGACAGTCAAGAGCACATTAGGTTTGGGGGCCATGTTAACAGCTAACAGATGAAGTTATAGATTAACTCATCATTGCCATTAGTTGGTTAATGTACAATTCGCAGGTAACTTCAATAGTCCTGGTCCAAGTTTAGAGTAAAAAAAAAGCAATGCTCCCTTTCTTATTTAAAAACTAATAAAAAGGAATGAATTACTGATACACACGACCAACACAGATGAACCTCGAAATAATTATGCTGAGTGAAAAAAGCCAGATTAAAGAGTAAATATTGTATCATTCCATTCTTATGTAATTCTATAAAATGCAAACTACAGTAGGAGAGAGTAGATCAGTGGTTGTCTGGGGGTTGGGAAGGGGAGGAGAGGGATAGGAGGATTTCAAAGGGGAACTTTTAAAGAGTGACATGTTCATCTTTGGTAATTTCATGGAGTGCGTACATAAATATAGGTCAAACCTTATAAAATGGTGTATTTTAAATATGTGCTGTTTATCATATGTCTATTGTACTTCAATAATGAAGTTTAAAAAAAATAGGTGGGGAGAGAACACACAACGATTCTTTTTCCATTATTGTTCCTTATTGCCTCAAAGCAAAATTATTTTGACACAGACAACCTTTTATCATGTGAATGCTGTCAATTTTAGTTAACACGAGAAAATTCCAAAGCCAGTTTTAAAAATTATCGGCACTGAGCAAGATAATATCTCCTTCTGATATCTAAAACTGTCTCAGTATTTTAAAACAAATCTATCAATGAAATCTGGATGAATGAGTGAGACCAGCAGTGCAGAGCCTGCCTGGACTCTGGGAAGCAGACAGATCCCAGGTTAGTGTACCTTCCTTATCAGTAGGTTTCGCATCTGTGGATTCAATCAACCGTGGATGACAATATTCAGGGAAGGGGGAAAAAAAAGGACGGTTGAGTCTTCTGAACATGATTTTTTTCTTATCAATCCCTAAACAGTGTAACAACTATTTACACAGCATTTGCATTGCACTAGGTACCATAAGTCATCTAGAGATGATTTAAAATATATGGGAGGATATGGGTAGGTTATATGCAAATACTACACCATTTTATATAAGGGACTTAAGCATCCAAGGATTTTGGTATCCATGGTGGGGAGGGGAGGGGTCCTCGAACCAATCCCCCACAGCTATCAAGGGACAACTGTACTTCATTAAGACAAGGATGATCAAGATTGTAGGGGGTGTGTGTATAGTTGCTACTGCTGCCCACAGTCAGGGGGACCTAGTAGCCTGTGGAATTTTCCTGTTTCTGATTCTGTCACGTACTAAATACTCTTGAGCAAGTTGATTAATATTTGATCCTCAGTTTCCTGCTCTGTAGAACTGGGACAGTGATAGTACTTTATAGGGTTGTTGAGGGGATCAAATAGTTCATGGGTGTAAAGTGCGTGGTGCAGTTTGGGCACGGGGTTGGCACCAGTTAAGGGCAGCTATGACTATTACTCATTTATCTAGTCTTACATGAGTAATGGCACTAAGGTGTCGATTGCCGCAAACCAGACAGTACTGCTTTGAGTGAGGGAACTCAAGTTTGAGTTTTGAACTGAGTACTATCAATTTCTTTATAGCTTGATGTCATGAATGAAGTGGCACTGTTTTTCCCTGCACTACCTTCAGCTTTTGTTTGGAGCAGAATTGAAATCATCTCCACAATCAGAAGGGTCTTCAGAATTTAAATCACTCTCTTGTGACCTTCCTGGCCCAACTGGAAGTTACAGGATTGACCCAAAGATTCAAATATTTCCTTCTGCCAAGTGTTAACAAGAAATTCACACCTCAGAGTAAATTAAAGAAAATGGCCATAATATTTTATGGGTCCTCACATCAAACGATGGAGTTTATTTCTCCACCCCTTGAAATTGGGATCGGCCACATGAATTGCTTTGGCCAATGGGAAGCAAGAAAATATGATACCAGCAGAGAGGTGGAAAGTGCTTATGCATTGGGCTTGCCCTCTCTTGGTGTTGGGAACCCTGCGACTGCCATGTGAAGAAGCCTGGGCTAGTCTTCTGGGTGATGAGACCACGTGTTGGCACAGCTGTCCCAACTGAAGCCAAAATGTGTGAGCGAGGCCATCCTAGACCATTCAGCTCCAGCTGAACCACCAGCTGACCGCAGAGATCAGCCAGGCTGGTCCAGACCAGAAGAGCTACTCAGCTAACCCACAGAATGATAAGCAAATTAAAACACCTGCTTCGGGGGTATTAAGTTTTAAGAGCAGTTTGTTATACAGCAAAAACTGACCAGAACACCTGTGCTAAATGAATGCACAAGGTCACGTGCTGTTCCCACCATCCTGTTTACAAGCTTTGTGCTCTCGAGCCTGCTTCTTGTTTCTTTTTCCTAGTATCTTCAGGTTCCCTTCACTGACTCTTACGTAGTTAAAGTCACCAAGTTTCTCACAAATCTACACTGCTTGTCTTAGGTCAACAAAGCTGCCATCATGCAAATCTAGAAATCCAAATCTTCTTTCCCTCCTTTCACAAACCCTTCCCCTTCCTCTCTCCACAACCAATCTGCTCAATTCTATCTCCATAATGGATCACTCTCGAGTGGCCTCTCCCTCTGCAACCCAGATACACTGTATTGCAAGAGTTTCCCTGTCTCCCATCTTTTTCCAATCTAGTCCATCCCATACAAGATGCCCAGAGTTACGCTCTCCCCGCTTCGCCCTTTTCAGATTCAAGTCCCAACTCCTTAATGTTGTTCAAGACTCACCTCAGTTTGGATTCAGGCTACCTGGCCTCCCTCTGAGCCCACTATCTACCACCAAGCACTGTGTACTCCAGCCACGCCATTCCCCCATTTCTGAAAAATTTAGACAAACAACTCCTAGCTGTTGCATAGGTTATTCCTTTGACCTCAACTGCTCTCCTGGACTTTTGTCTACCTCTCAAAGCCCCTCTCATGCCTAAGGACCCACCTAAAGCCCTCCTTTCCCTGCAAAGCCTTGCCTAATTTGTCCTGAACCATCTCTATACCAGTGTGGCCTCTGTGTGACAGCCCCTCTCACAAGTCTTTACTACACTCACCCTGGTTGACAGAATGGAAATTTCCTGTTTTCATGTCCCATGGGCTTGGGGTGGCCATCTGTCCTGTCCTCACACGCCCGGGACAGCCTGGTTTACACTTGTTCTCCCACCATAATTAACAATAATGGCATCTCCTTCCAGTTTCATAAATGTCTCAGCTTGGATGACAGATGATATGGTCACCCTATATTGAACTTACAGTGCCTGACAAAATCAGAAGCATAAAAAAGTCTGCTAATCCAATTTTTAATTTTTAACAATTTTTAATTTTTCAAGAAAAGTAGAATATAGGGACCAGACACCCTTTCTAAGAAAGTGTTTCAAATCTCTTGGATGAAAACATATTGCAGAGGTGGCTTTAGTACACCATGGGCATAATCCCTAGGATAACATGGAGCACTTCACATGGGAAGGAAGTTTCTCCAGCTGAAGTTGCAATGCTCTGGGACACTGCACACTGTCTGGGACACAGGAGGTACTTAATAAATGCATGAATTAATTCTAAAGACAGAGCCTGCTCTATATGGGCTGCAAAACGGAGACACAGCAGCCCCACTCTGCTCACAGGTCATACAAACACAAGCCACCTCTCTTCTAGCCCCCTCTCAGCCAGGGCGGCTTCTTTGAATATAAAAACATCTCATTTGAAACTCCCTGGTTAATCAGTAATCGCTCTTAAATACTAACAGGTCACTCACATATTAAGGAACAAACACATTTCTGTTTCCATGGCCTGTAACAGGTAATTTGCAAAAATCCCTAAATTCAAGATCTTAAGCCTTATTGGGTCCTTAAATTAACCTTTACGAAACAAGTAAAAGGATGGCCTCATTCAAGCTTTCTCTACTATAATTATTCAGTGTTACCAAGACTTTACAGAACAAAGGAAGTGGATTCTAGTATAACCTTTTATTTGCTAGAGCTCCTATCCTTGCCCTAGCAAAGGTTTGCTTTCTCATTCACTTTTTTCTTAAAAAAAAAAAAAAAAAACACTTTTTTCTAAAGAGAAAGTTCTCTAACCTATTACAACGTGTCTCTAGGCTTTCATCTTCCTTCAAGGCAGTCAAATACCACTTCACCTTCCCAAATGCACCTGTCCTGGGCTCAGAGGACACTTCTTTGCTCTGGTCTCTAGATTTTTATGTAAACATGAGGTCTGTGCACTAGGCAGCTCTGCATGAACTGTGTCAGTGACCTCACCAGTACCAGAGAAATCATTTAGCAATGATCACTTCACCTCTTACAACATTATTTATTTAGTTCGGAGTATAAGATACAACTCTCATCAGCCAATTTTAGTTTTGATCTTTTATTTTTCCCCCTCTTTCCTTCCTTCCTTCCCTTCTTAAAGCCACTGGGAGAGGGAAAAAAGCCTGGAAGGAAGAATATTAACCTAAAGCAAAACACCAAAGCCAGATTTCAATTAAACTTTGGATTTCTTAGGCTAAGCATTAAAACACAACAGTAAGTTATTGGCAATTGTTAATAAAATAAAGGTTATATATATATATATAAATATATATATAATATGCTGTGTGGTATAAAAACATATATTATATATGTTATATATAATATATGTTTTTACATATGTTATATATAACATATATGTAATATATAATAGTTTACATATATGTAAATTTTACATATATGTACATATATGTAATATTTTACATATATTTTACATATATGTTATATATAATATATGTTTTTACACCACACAGCATATTATGCAACTTTCAGAGGATTTAAAACAATTGTTACAAAATAGTCAAGTAGGTAATACTTAACAAGATACCTAAAATAAAGCAGCTGACTTTACAAGACTTGAGTGCCTTTATTTTATCACTTAGTAGACAGGAGGCAGATGCTAATACTTATATGGTAGCAAAGTGCCGTTTGATGGATTAGAAAATGACAGAATGACAGGAAGCATCAGAGCACACCTCAGGTAGCAGCTGTGCTGAAGAACAGATGATAGAGCAGAGGTAGGCAAGCTCTCATGTGGGGAGGGGGTCCGGGAATATCTCCCTTTCTCCTTCCAGGAAACCTGGCTCAAAGCAGCCTATATAGAGAAACTCCCCACGCTCCCTGTTTGGTGGTCTTACAGCTGCATCACACTCTGCAATTGCCCTGTTTGTGACGTTTGTGTTTACTTGCTCGATGTCTCGGTGTCCCCTCTACTGACCAGGAGCCCCATGAGGGCAGTGAACTTGTCTGTTTTAATCATTACTGTACCAGCAGTGTCTAGCACACTGTCTGGGACACAGGAGGTACTTAATAAATGCGTGAATTAATTCTAAAGACAGAGCCTGATCTATATGAGCTGCTAAAGGGAGCCACTCAGTCAGGCTCATTGCATCCAGGCCACCTTTGCTCTCTGCCAAACAAGAAGTGGCAGTAAGACGGTGTGTAAGCCTAGCTTCTGTGCAGCTGCAGCCGAACTGCTCTTGGTTCAGGGATCCCACAGACATCAGGGATCACACCATCCAAGCCTGCATCACAACTCAAGGGGGCCAGAGGGGCTGCTGCTACTTGAGGAACTGCCAGGGGCATGCAGTTACATCAAGTAACTTCAGACAAGCAGTATACAAGGAGATATAACTCAAAAGCAAGAAAACCACTGGTGGTAATTAAAGTGACATGTCTCAGCTCTTCCTGAGGACAAGATTTTGGCTAGGATCCTTACTGTTGTCACAGTAGCACTCAGGATAGCTGTATGACTTCACAGCAACACAGAAATGATCAGGGCAGAAGGAAAAATACAGGGAAGAGGTATTTAGGGAACAATATTAAGGTTTTAACATAGTTTTTCTCTGAGCACAGAGGCACTTTTCCCATTATTAGCAATGATAGGCTGTCCTGGGAAAGGCTACCACCAACATACTATGATGGCCACGATTGCTTATGGTAGAGAATGGTGCCCACTCCAACCAGGCTTCCAGGCCCACCCCATCCAGCTCCGCAACCAAAGGCATTACAGCAGCACTGCTCCAAATCCAACATTATTCAATTTATTCCATATAATCATGCTTTAATGACCTACACAGGTAATCTTAAAAAATGTGATAGAGGCCGGGCACGGTGGCTCATACCTGTAATCCTAGCACTCTGGGAGGCCAAGGAGGGAGGATCACTTGAGGCCAGGAGTTCGAGACCAGCCTGAGCAAGAGTGAGATCCTGTCTCTACTAAAAACAGAAAAACTAGCCAGGCACAGTGGTGCAGGCCTGTGTCCCCAGCCACTCCGGAAGCTGAGATAGGAGGATTGCTTGAGCCCAGGAGTTTGAGGTTCCAATGAACTAGGATGACACCACTGAATTCTGGGCAAAAGAGACTCTGTGTCAAAAAAAAAAAAAAAAGATAGAATTTGCTTCTTGATATGAGCCTCCTTCCAGAGCCACCATCATCACAAATTGAGCAAACTATTTATCAAAGTGCAAGCTGACATTCAAAATTATATCAGGGACCCCCTGCACCTCCTATTTCAGTTGGATATAGCTTTAAATTAGCCGTGAGTATAGCTTGGCAAAGATTTTCAATAGCAGCAAAGGGTAAAAGTTGTCACCCATATTCTGCCATTTAAGCACCACGCCTCCCAAGGATCAACAGAATGTTACCATTATGTAACATCTTGTATTGCCTTATGTTTTCAGAAGGATCAATGTAGCATCTAAAACCTCAGCTTTCTTTTGAGTCAGTGGTGTACCTGTTTCCCAATAACTTTAAATAGTTTCTAGACACCCCACTGAAAATTAAACCAAGAATAAGAAGCTGGAACATGGACAGCTACTAGCACGGAAGGGATACTCTTCAGGGTCATCATTTGGCCTGGCAGCAGAGAGACTTTGGGCCACTTTTCTCCAACAAGCTGAAGCAGCCTAAACCACAAGCATAGAACTGAAAAAGAAACATCTTGGGATTCCCTGAAACCTAACTTTAGACAGTATGAGCAGGCTGAGGACTTCAGGGAAATACATGCGGCAGCCACATTCGTCTAGCATGTGGCAACCAGGAATGGGTGGCTCTTTGGCTGCACTAGGCTTCTCAACAATGGGAAGGTGGGGGTCGGAAATCCGTCAGTCTGTTCTGGATCAATGGAGATCCATGACACACGGAGAACTGGATCAACCACCACTTGTAGGCTCCACTAATTGAAAGGACAGAATTGATACACCAAGAAGAG
This sequence comes from Mirza zaza, assembly GCA_008750895.1. Classification (NCBI taxonomy): domain Eukaryota; kingdom Metazoa; phylum Chordata; class Mammalia; order Primates; family Cheirogaleidae; genus Mirza; species Mirza zaza. The sequence continues at coordinate 59,127 of VSMD01096377.1, forward strand.
CTGAGGTAGCCTACAAAGACCAGGAGGTCTGAAGCTAGCTTGGGAGGTGGACAGAGCCATAGCTGGTATCTGTAGATAAGCCCCTTCCTGAGTCTCAGTGTATTCACATTTAAGCAGCATGTCAACTAGCTCAGGAGGTTGAGAGTATTAAAGATATCTTTGTAAAGACCCCAGCCCGGGGCTCAGCATGGAGAAGCAGCCTCCCTACATTTGATTTAAAAACGTGTAATCCTCCCCACCCGCCACCAAGTTTTTGAAGCCACTTAGGTACAAGCATCCTGTACTAGGCAGTGAATTTAACAACATATAAGTTAACAGCCCTTGATAATGCATAAAAATACTCAGGCACACAAAATTCTTCTGTACCCTTCCCACGCCTACCAATGTGACAGGTGATGCCTCAAAGAACTGCTCTGAAAGGAGGCTGAAAAAGTACATAACTTACATTCACTTCAGTCATCTAGAAATATCTAAAATTGGTTCTATAATTCACTGACAGACTAATACTTTTGGCCCAGAGAGCTCTGTTCTTCTGCCTTTTCAGGGCCAAATAGAAATGAAATTGAGCAGAATCCACACCCACAACGAAACAAAACAACACTGGTACATGCAGGCAGCTTCTCCACGTATGTGATACTTCTGGATATTTCCAGAAGTAAAAGGTGATCCATTTCAAAGAGAGCACTTAGGCCCTCGGCTTCACCTCTAGATCAAATAGCCAAAGAATCACGTGGAAGGCTGAAGAGATTAAGTCCCCTCACACCCCACCTCCCTTTTCGATTCAACCTTGGCCTTGGCACCTCAGAGCTGCAGTTCTCCCTCACTGCTTTACATTTTATTCACACTTCTGTTCTCCTTTGGGAGTTAAGAAACTTCACTTGCAGTCTAGGCATGGATTTGAATGTCTCATGGGGGCGGGGGCAGCATAAGATCCAACTTGGCTAACAACTTCAAACGATTTGGCCAATCCAGGTGACCCAGCCACCCTGGTCCAGACCAAGCTTTTTGTTTTAGATTAGGCTGGTTGTAGGGTCCCCTGGCTGTGGTGGGCCCACATTGTCAGCTTGTTGCTTCTTTCCCAAAAGAGGATCTTGTTACAAAGAGAAGCTGGAAATTTCTTTGCACACAAGCAGAGACATGGCGGCCCTGCAAAGGCCCCAGGGTAAGGATTAAAGAAAAACAAAATAGAAACCCTTCCATCTCTAATTAGGGTCTTCATTTGCCAAAGTGCCATTCCCCAGCAGAAGGATTTACATTCAGGCCGTTGCTTGGAGTTACTTGGAAAACGTCTCCCAGCAGGTTGGTTCCTTGGTTCAGGCTCCTTTGAGCCAACAGTTTCTGGTTAGCTGGAGGAGAGCTGCCTGCATATTGTTTTAACTGGCCTGGCTTCTACAGCCAGCTTAGCTGTGTGAACAATCTCCCATTCAGAACCTAAAGATAAAAGCACAGTTTGGTTTAAAAATCTTTAAAAAAAATTTTTTTAAACTTGGGAATTATAGGTTTTGGAGCTAGCATTATTTCTCTCATACACAAGTAGAATGTTTTTTCCCCCTCTGCCTTGGTGCTCTGCCAGCAAAGGCTGCATCCTGGAGTTGGGCCAGCTGCCAGTCCCCACTTCCTTGCCATTCACACCATGGGGCTGGTGGCAGCTGGCCATGGAGATGGACAAGAGCACCCCATTTGCAAGAGGTTGACCACAGAACAGTGTAGCCAGTTTGCTGGACCCCTGCAGCCAGACTAGGGCACCTTTTGTGCAGTTCCGTATCATGCTTTCCATCTGAAACAGCATTTCTTCTAACATATCAAGACCCTGAGGGCCTAGCGGGGAAGCAAGAATTCTCCTACTTTTTGGAATCCTCAGTTCAACAGTAAGTTATAAATTAAGGTTAGTAAGAAGATATAATTATGAACCTTTTATATGTTTAAAAAAAATTAAGAGGAATTAGGATCAAGTACAAAAAAGATAAAAGATACCAAAGGCACAGGCAACAAAAGAAAAAAATATTAATAAATTGCATTTATCCAGAGTAAAAACTTTTGTGTATCAAAGAATACTATCAACAGAGTGAAAAGGCAACCCATGGAATGGGAGTGAATATTTCATATATCAGATAAGGGATTAATATCCAGAATATATATATATAACTCCTGCAATTTAACAACAAAAACTGGTTAAAAAATGGGCAAAAGATTTGAATAGTCCTTTTGCAAAGAAGATATATAAGTGGCCAATAAGCCTATGAAAGGATGCTCAACATCACTAATCATTAGGAAAATGCAAATCAAAACCAATGAGGTAGCATGATTCAGATCCATTAAGATGGCTATTACCAAAAAAAGGGAGAGAGAGATATTTGCACATTTGTGTTCATGGTAGTGTTATTTACAATAACCAAAAATAATCCAAGTATCCATAAATAGATAAATGAAAAACAAAATGTGGTATGCAGATACAATGAAATATACATAATTCAACCATAAAAAGGAATACAATTCTTTATTTATTTATTTTTTGAGACAGAGTCTCACTCTGTTGCCTGGGCTAGAGTGCAGTGGTGTCAGCCTAGCTCACAGCAACCTCAAACTCCTGGGCTCAAGTGATTCTCCTGCCTCAGCCTCCCGAGTTGCTGGGACTATAGGCATGTGCCATCATGCCTGGCTAATTTTTTTCTATATATTTTTAGTTGTGTAGCTAATTTCTTTCTATTTTTAGTAGAGACGGGGTCTCACTCTTGCTCAGGCTGGTCTCGAACTCCTGAGCTCAAATGATCTGCCCACCTCGGCCTCCCAGAGTACTAGGATTACAGGCATGAGCCACCACGCCGGCCTAGGAATAAAATTCTGATACATGCTATAACATGGGTGAACTTTGAAGGCATTATGCTAAGTCTAGGAAGCCAGTCACAAAAGGACAAATATGAGATTCTACTTACATGAGGCACCTAGAGTAGTCAAATTCATAGAGACAGAAAGCAGAATGGTGTTTGCCAGGGGATATATTTATATAAACACTAACAGAGGAGTTAGTGTTTAATGAGTATAGAATTTCAGCTGGGGAAGATGAGAAAGTTCTGGAGGTGGTCATTGGTGATGGTTGCTCAACAATGTGAATATACTTAGTGCCACAGAACTATACACTTAAAAATGCTTAAAATAGTAAATCTTATGTGTATTTACCCACAATTTGAGAGAGAGAGAGAGACGCAAGAGAAAAAGAAGATTCAGGATGAAAGAATCGGTACTGCAGAGGGGGGAATTAGAGCCTCATTTGTGTTTTATGTTGACTGGGCAAGTTCTACCAAGTACCACTTTAGTTCATGCATGTAAAACTTCTCTTTGATTTTAAGTTTTCAGGTCCCTAATATATAACAAAATTTTATTCCTCTCTTTTACTTAAAGTGCCACAAAACAGCAGCATACAACAGTATCATGGAAACGTCCAGAGTGGCAATCTATTTCTAGGCCTAAGCACATCCGGTCCCCTCTGCTGGGAGCCCACTCCCCTCCCCTCCCTACACACTCCTCTTCTGTTCGCCTCAGTGAACTCCCTGGAAATGCCTTCCTTAGCGAAGGGACCTTCTCTTGCCCACTAAAACTATGAGGCCCACTCGAGTTGCTCTTTCGATTGGCCCTGAGACATGCCACATGTTATTTCTGCTCCTGCTGGCCCACTCCTGGAATTTCCTTCTCCATTCCTTCCCTACCCCAAACCCAGACATTCTTGAAAGTTGAGTTTCATCTCTTTTGTGAAGCTATCCAGAAAGACTTTCAGGAAAAAGTGATGTCTAAGCCGAGACCTGAAGGAGTCTGTCCTGATTCCCTGCCCATGGTGGCCCTGCAGGATGTAGGAGGGAGGCTGGAGCACCAAAGCTGCCTGCTGAACATCAAGGCACCAGGGCAGCCAGGGCAAAGGAGTGTTTGGACGGCTCTAGATCTGAGACACCAGCTAAATTTAACATCCTGGATGTGTCTTAACCTGAAATTACAAACCCTAGCCTAATAGCTATATAAATCTTCTTAGTAACAAAAAAGATTAGTTGGCTACCTAGATTATCCAAGCCAAAGAATTTAGGCAAATGACAGAACTAAATTGGAGAATCAATTAGGAGTAGTGAGAGATCTCCAAATTCCCTAACCCTTCTGGTTAAAGCTGCCAATAAGGACAGTTGTTGGTGTTACTGATAAAGAACCAATAACCTCCTTCTTATAAAAAAAAACCCCCACTAATTCAAGTCAAGAGCTTTCACCAATGTACATTCCACATGCACAGAAGTGAATGAAGACCTAGGCCATCCCATGCCTTTCCCCACTAAGTCCAGAGAACATGCAGAAAGAAAACGGTACTCGTTCATTCAGCCTTGAAGTTAGATGGGCTTGGCGCTGGAAAGAAAGAAAAGATATAAAATCCCCAAAAGTTCAAGCAAATCAGAACTTCAAACTCCTCTTTCCTATTCTCTCCAAAACACGTGGCACCTAAGAGAATCAAAGTAACTCATGCCATCATTAATTTCTGCATCTCATGTTAGATACAGAATCTCAGGAGAGTTGGCTCAGAACATGGAATAAGCAAAGTCACCACCTCTAGGGAGAGTGCACGCAGGGTGACTGGCAAACTTGTACCCAGGGGACTCCATGGCCATGGCCCAGTACTCTGAAACATGTGGCTCCGGTGGCCTAGCCTGACCTTGAACTATTTAGGGTCTTCAAATCCCACTAGTAAGAATAACTGGAGCAAGTACTCTGCCCACCAACAAGACATGTTGATGACGTTATTGTTGAATAAAGAAATTGTGCCACCTTCTCATTTCTCTCCTCGTTGAGCACAAAAATCAGAGATGTACAATTTCAGATAGTTTTACAAAAGGGAAAGAAATAGAATTTCTACGGAAGGGGCAAATGAGCAAAAGGAAAAGGAGCGATACAATCAAAATATTACAAAAGAGAAAGATTGGTAGCAAATTAAATGCTACATAAGAGAAACTAGAGATTTTAAACAAGATGATTTCAGTGGAATTCTTCATTCACTTATTAGGCTCCCAAGCGTCTAACTGCTGAGAAACCAGGTACCTAAATTCAAGCAAGCTTTCCCCCTTAGAATATCCAAAGTAATCTGATACCCGCCGGTCCTCCTGTGAAGCCCCTTCACTGCAGCCAGCGGTCCTTGCTCCCACTGCAGCTCACTGGAAGAGGAGGGGAGGCAGAGGGCAGTACGGGCTCCTACCAACCTCTGCCAAGATCGGCTCCGCGACCACACACGTTACTTAAGTTGTTAGAACGAGCTAACACCGTTCTCTCATGGGATACCGAAAGTATTTTGGATAATGGGTGAGAACACCTGGCACGCAGTAGGAATATAATCTTGACACCTGTATTATGGTAGCCAGAATCATCCTTCATTTTGCTTTTCACAGGTATGCCAGGTGCATTAACTTTTAGGTCTCTGTATGCACGTTCTAACAGAAAAGCACCTTTGAGAATGCTGTAGCTCCTGGGCTGAGACTTTCTCAAAAACTACCCTTAAAATACTACACACGGCCACTGAAGACAGATGAACAGAATAAATACTCTTTTGGCGTGACAAAACCTTGAGACTGCAAGTTTTAGAAATCTTTTCAAGAAGGTTGAGTTACAAGTAGGAATTAGAGTTCACCACTAAGGTGAATTTCCCTCTGGTGATCTGAAAGGCACATGTGAAATTGCCCTAGAATTCCCATCATTACACGCAAAGCCACATAGCTGAACTACTGAGAGTGTCTTCTGTAGGGAGCCACCCATACTCCAACAGCCAGCCTTGAGACTGACAATGAACCAAGAATGATTAGAAAACAACATCAAGACAAAAGAGCCTAACTGAGAAGGGACAAGAACTGCAATCACTGCTAACACTGGAGAAACATCCAGTTGCTCACGCATACTCTATGTCGTACAGTAAGCCTGAGGCAGAAATTAATTTTGTGAGCTCCAAGCTAGGGTGCAAGCTTGGCATCTGAAATGTAAGATTTTCTGTGGCTATTCACCTTTTAATCCCAGTGTGATCATGTAGCAGCCCTTCGAGATCATTAAACTACTGACTCTCCCTCCAGTCAGATATGAAAGGCTTCATTCCCCTGCATTTTTCAACAAACAAACAAAAAATTTTTTTCTTTTGAGACAAAGTCTCACTCTGTTGTGCCGGGTAGCATACAGTGGCATCAGCTTAGCTCACTGCAACCTCAAACCCCTGGGCTCAAGTTATCCTCCTGCCTCAGCCTCCTGAGTGGCTGGGACTACAGGTGTGCGCCACCATGCCTGGCTAATTTTTCTATTTTTACTAAAGACGGGGTTTCGCTCTTGCTCTGACTGGTCTGGTACTCCTGAACTCAATTGATCCTCCTGCCTTGGCCTCCCAGAGTGCTAGGATTATGTGTGTGAGCCACTGTGCCCAGCTAAAACCAAATTTCAAAGCTGGTGGGCAACTGCTCCAACATCCCTGGCCCTGCAAAGCAAGTGGGCATCACCCTCACCACCCCAGCTCCAGGGACAGGAAGCCCAGACCCACCTGCCTCAATTCTATTCTCTCTTGACCCAGAAGACATGGGTCTAGCTGAGGATGTCCCACATGGCCTCTGGTTCCCACTATCTTCCAAGTCACTTTCTTCCTTCCACTGTCCCACCCCAAATGAGGCCATCTCTTTTCCTATAAGGGGTTTAAGGCTTTGCTCTTTCCTTCAATTTCAGAAAGGTTTCTAAACAGAGGGATATGGGGAAGATTAACATTCTCTTCAATCTATAATCCCTATATCCCATAAAAATCTGTCAGCAGGCATGCGAGGACTCATGTGCCACAAGTGTGTGCACATCCACAGGATATTTCTGCGAAGCTGCACAGCCTCCCTTGGCAAAGGCAGGGTTTTCCTCTGGGCAAGTGAGGGTCAAAGGCCGGGCTTGGAGGAACAGCTTATTGTGCACCCGCCTGGGGCAGGCAGCATCCAGCCCTGGGAGGCGAAAGGTTTCCTTTGAAGCATGAGGCGCTAAGAGCTTCCCAGTGACCATGGAAACAGGCGCAGTGGGTTCCCAGCCTGAGAACCAGGGAGAGCAGCCGTGAATCAAACACAAAACACACACAGGGTCTGAAAAGTGGAGACAAGAGGGGCCAGAGCCAGGGGCAGGCAGCCCCCAGCTGGCAGGAACTGAGTGGCTCTCTGGTAGGAAAATCCGGCCAATGAAGCCGAGCAGGTTCACGGGGTTTCCTTTTCATTCCCAAGGCTTTCTTCTTGCTCGGTCCCTGCCCCTCGGGTCCTATTCAGCACCTCATCAGATCAGTAGAGTTGGGCCTTTGGCCGGCCTGCTGGCAGCAGAGACTGGAACTGGGTAGGAGGTGATCAAAGGAGTCGCCACTGCAGCCACCATCCCCCTCCTCCCTCCTCGGGATGAGGCCCTGCCAAGGTGATCCAGTGGAAGCCACTGGGGGAGGGCAAGGAAGAGAGGCAGTTCTGCCTGCCTCTCTGTTAGAAGGGACACAAAGCACAACTTGAAAAGAGACACGCCGCTAGCAGGTCACAGCTCCTTCTTAAATGAGGTGACCGAGAAGCCACTTAGACTGGCGTGCTTGGGGTGCACTTGAACACTCACATCCTGAACCCAAAAGACTAGTGGCCCTTTGACATGCTGCTTTTGGGTCCTCTTTCATAGCTGTCTGCCTCCCAGTCCTCAAGATGGATGAAGTTACAGACAGACTGAAAAAGTCTGTTATCTGAGAGTATCTGAGACACTGTGCCTCCTTTCTTCAAGTTCCAATTTAACATGGGAGAAAAAGCTATCCGGGGTTTTTTCCAGCTAGGAAGAGGAAGCAATGTGATTCGAGTCTGCTAAGGAGGAAAGATGCCCCACTTTCTGATGAGTATCTTTTCTCTTGGGTCAGACTAAATCACAGTCAAACAGCATCCTCTCTGGCTCAGGGCCAGGCCGAGACGTGAGTCCACTTCTCAGCCGGGCCCTGCTGCTGCCAAGCAGGGCAGGCTTCATCCCTGACCAGCGTCTCTAGAAGAAGGCAGTGTTTGGACAGGCCTGTAATTCGAGAAGCCCATTAGGTGCATTCTCCCTTTCTTACCTTTGTTGGGCTGCCAAAATATTTACTTGACTTCTTAACTCTAAATCTCTGAAACACACCTGGATTGCCTAAAACAGGCAATTTTCTTATTTTCTCCTATTCATAGAGGAGAGCTCAACCTAAGCAAGGATGACAACAGCACACAGGTTTAAGGCAGGGTAGGGGGCCTGGGGCTGCTAAGAGATACAACTTTATATACTCCCATCAGATTTTTCTTTTGGATGTGTTTGGCGGCAGGGGCAGGGGTGGAGGGGGTGCATTGCAGGACAGCATGGAAGGTTGAAAGCAATTCTATAGGCAATCCTGCGAAACAAATGGATTCTATTTTGATCTTTAGGGAAGAGTCGAAGTCCATGCCAAGTAAAAAATTCTGTGTGGTAGTCAACTGCATTTATTTATTTATTTTCACATAATCATGATGCCAAAGCCAACTGCACTGTAACATCTGCAGAGGGACTGGAGACTGTGTAACAGGAAAAACGGGGTGCTAAAACAACAAACTGAATCTCAAGTGTTTGAGATGAATTTCGGACCCAGAAATAACTGCAAAGTTTTTTTTCTTCACTCAGTGCTCCTGGTTATTGGGAAAAAGAACTTGGGAAACAGTCTCAGGTCTGGGAAGTGTGAAGCCACCACACAACTGTCTCCCCGTGCCACATGCGCCTGTCTATCAGCTCCTGTTTCTGCCAGGCGCTTTCGGAAGCACACACGTGCCAAGACTGAGTGGCCTTAAGTCAGACCTTCCAGACAGGCTGCGGTTCATGGGTAGAATTCAACAGAAGGTCCCTGTGCTGCCCCTGTTGGGACTGTTCTTAGGAGCACAGAATCCTGGTTAATGACATCCACCCCCTAAAGACATGTACACCCCCTTCTGAGAACAAGGGCCCGGCCATCAGTTAAGGGAATTATTTTCAGTCTGGTGCTCATCAGCAAACCTTAGAGAAAAATATTACTTTGGAAACATTTTTCAGATCTTGAACATTTTAAAATAGAACCTTCAAACTGCTCTCTTTTCAAAGGCACGAAACTAAAAGCACAGCAGGGGTGGGAGGCTTACTGACAGCTGTTACTTCCCAAGTTTTTTCTATAGCAGCATTAGGTTTCAAAACACCTAATGTGTTTCAAAGCACCTCCATTATCTTTATTTTGATTGATTGTCTTGTCTTTCTTTACTTAGACCTGACAGAATATAACCATAGGTCCAGGAGAAATCAAGTTCCCTAAGGCTGGTCAGCAGGAGTAACTCATATTCATGGACATTTTCTGAGATTCTCAGAGTCGCCGGATGGTCTCTTTCAGAACCATCATTAGATTGACGTATGTATGTATGTATGTATGTATGTATTTATAGACAGAGTCTCACTGGGCTAGAGTGCCGTGGCGTCATCTTAGCTCACAGCAACCTCAAACTCCTGGGCTCAAGCAATCCTCCTGCCTCAGCCTCCCGAGTAGCTGGGACTACAGGCATGCACCACCATGCCCGGCTAATTTTTTCTGTATATTTTTAGCTGTCCAATTAACTTCTTTCTATTTTTGGTAGAGACGGGGTCTCGCTCTTGCTCAGGCTGGTCTTGAACTCCTGAGCTCAAACGATCTGCCCGTCTCGGCCTCCCAAAGTGCTAGGATTACAGGCGTGAGCCACCAAAAGCCTGGCCCATCATCAGATTTAAAAAGGGAGGTTAGGCAGCTCTCCCATCTTTCTATATTATTAACCCAGCCATTCAGTTACTGAGCTGGAACTAGAGGAGTCCTGGCCACTGGCATGCCTAAGGATCTACCATCCTCTCACCTGGACACATGGAGACTACTGTGGCTCAGATGTCCCAGGTGAAATCAAGGGATCTTAGAAGGTAGGTCAGGATAGGGACCAGCAATGAGGAGAGACAGATGTTTCCTGGCTCTTCATTAACTTAAAAGCTTTCGGAGGGAAAGAGGGAATGAATTATTTGTTAGGAATCCCAGAAGGACCTTAAATATATGACCCTGTACAATACCACAGAGTAACGACAACCAGCAAGTCCCAGTGAAAGCATAAGCCTTCCAATGACTTCTTAGATATGCTACCAAAAGCACAACCAATCAAAGAAAAAAACAGATAAATTGAACTTCATCAAAATTAAAAACTTTTGTGCTACAAAGGACAATATTTAAAAAGTGAAATAACCCATGGGAGAAAATATTTGCAAATAATATATCTAATAAGGGACTTATATCTAGAATATATAAAGGATTCTTACAACTTAATAATAAAAAGACAAATTACTCAATTTAAAATGGGCAAAGGATCCAAATGGATTTCTCCAAAGATGATCTACAAACTGTCAATAAGCATATCAAAAGATGCTAAACATCATGAGCCATCAGGGAAATGCAAATCAAAACCACAATGAGATACCATTTCATACCTATTAGGATGGCTATAATGAAAAAGACAGACAATACCAAGTGTTATTAAGAATTTGGAGCAATAAGAACCCTTGTACACTGCAGGTAGAAATGAAGAATGGTGTAACCATTCATTCATTCATTCATGTATTTATTTTGAGACAGGGTCTCACTCTGTCACCTGGAGCTAGAGTGCAGTGGCGTCATCATAGCTTACTGCAACCTCAAACTCCTGGGCTCAAGCAATCCTTCCACCTCAGCCTCCCAAAGTATTAGGATTACAGGCATGAGCCACCACACCTGGCTTATTTTTTTATTTTTTAAGAGATAGAGTCTTGCTATGTTGCCCAGGCTAGTCTCAAAATCCTGGCCTCAAGCAATCTTCCTGAATAGCTGAAACTACATGCGCATGCCACCATGCCTCGAGGGTGTAGCCACTATAGAAAAACAGTCTGGCAGTTCCTAAAAAGGTTAACCATAGAGTTAGCCTATGACATAGCAATTCCACTCGTAGCAATTCCACTCGTAGGTATATACAGAAATGAAAACCTGTATCTACACAAAAAATTTATACACAAATGTTCATAGCAGCATTATTCATAATGAAAAAGTGAAAACAGTTCAAATGTCCTTAAACTGATAAAGATAAAACATATCCATACAATGAAATACTATTTAGCCATATTAAAAAATGAGGAAAAAAAGAAAAGAAAAAGGAAACATTTTCATTTCTACAACATGGATGAACCTTGAAAACATTTTGCTAAGCAAAAAAAATCAGACACGAAAGACATATTTTATGATTCCATGTATATGAATCAGAATCTGGAAATGTCCAGAATAGGCAAATCCACAGAGACAGAAAATGAATTGGGTATGCAGGGGTAGGGGGTGGGAAGGAAACTGGTTTGACTGCTAACGGGCAAGAGGTTTCTTTTGGGGGTGATGAAAATGTTCATATATCTGATAAAGGACTAGTATCTAGACTACAGAAAGAACATGAAAATGTTCTAAAATGTCATGGTGATGATTACACAATTCTATCAATATACTAAAAACCACTGTACACATAAAACAAAAGAGTAAGTCTTCACATAGGAACAACCCGATCAGTACTTTCCGGTTTGTTTCTATATAGAGTCTGTCTAAAAACACGTTTCCTTAGGCAACAATGGCTGGCTAAAAAAATAATAATAATAAAAAAATAAAAACACGTTTCCAGAATAGAAATGGGTAGCAAAGTTTTGTTGACAAAACAATCTTGGACAACCTGAAGTTGAACTATATTTTGTGGTTGGTTTTAACCACAATGCATCTTCCCAATATTTAAAAAACAAACAAAAAAAGTGTGAGAGTGTGTGCGCGTTCTAGAGTTATTTTGAAAATCACAATTATGATAATTAACAGATTCTGAAAGCAACTAGCCATACTGATAAAGCTGGGTGTGGGAATATGATATGTTGGGTAGGAGAGGATGAAGATTAATCAGGATTTTCTTGATCTAAAGAATAACACACTCACTTTGTTGATTTACAGATGAATATTTTTATTTTTATTCTTTTTTTTGGAGACAGGGTCTTGCTCTCTTGCCCAGGCTGGAGTGCAGTGGAGTGATCGTAGCCCACTGCAACCTCAAATTCTGAGCTCGAGCAATTTTCCTGCCTCATCTGGGACTGAGGCATGTACCACCACACTTGGTTAATTTTTCTTATTTTTTTGTAGAGATGAGGTCTTGCTATGTTGCCCAGTCTGGTCTTGAACTCCTGGGCTCAAAAGATCCTCCTGCCTCAGCCTCACAAAGTGTGGGATTATAGGTGCCAGCCACCAGGCCTGGCCCAGATGAATTCTTTTAAATGTGTTTATTAGCATAGTTCACTTAGTTCTGGAAATACGCTTTAAAATGAAAAAAATTAAAACAGTGTGGCACTGGCCAGGAGCAGTGGCTCACGCCTGTAGTCCTAGCACTCTGGGAGGCTGAGGCGGGCGGAGTTCTAAACCAGCCCGAGCAAGAGCGAAAGACCCAGTCTCTACTATAAATGGAAAGAAATTAATTGGCCAACTAATATATATAGAAAAAATTAGCCAGGCATGGTGGTATATACGTGTAGTCCCAGCTACTCGGGAGGCTGAGGCAGGAGGATTGCTTGAGCCCAGGAGTTTGAGGTTGCTGTGAGCTAGGCTGACGCCACGGCACTTTCTCTAGCCTGGGCAACAAAGCGAGACTCTGTCTCAGAAAAAAAAAAAAAAACTAAAAAAAACCCAAAACAGTGTGGCACTGGTCCAAAAAGAGATACAGAATTTATTTGACAGTAGAAAACATAGAATATGATCCCACTATAGGACAGAATATATACTTTTTAAAATGGGGAAGATTCATAAAATAAAAAGGTACTTGGAGAACTCTGGGAGAGAGATTCTACGTAGCTGCTCCTGATATAACACATCAAAATAAATTTTGAGTGATTTAAAAGATTTAATACATTAATGTTAAAAGAAAAGCAATGACCATTGAAAAAGTAAACAAAATTAATTCTAAGTTTGCAAGGGAGGGAATAGAATAATTAAGCTTAGAAGCAACAGAAGAAATTATGAAAGAATGATGATTATGTAAAAATTCCAAACTTCTGCATATCAAGGAATTTAAACAGACCAAAAATAAGTAAATTAAAAGGCCAGTTTAAAAAATACCAAATTGTAAGGAATTAATACTTTACCATAACAAATTTACATTAAGACCCACCCCTAAATAAATGGAGGACCAAAACTGACAATTCACAAGACAGAAAATTTAATTAGTACATAGAAAGATGCTTAGAGTTTAATGTTTGCGAATAATCAAAGAAACAAATGAAAACAAGGAAGTAAAATTTTTCTTTTGAATTAGTAAAAGAAACGTGTTAATGATAATAATATTCAATGCTAGTGTTGTTTCTGTGAAAAATAGTTTGCTCTTACCTTCACTAGTGGCGGGATAAACTGACGAAACTTTCTTTTGTTTTTGTTTTTTTGGAACTTACTTGTAACTGTTTACATCAAGGATAATTAAAACATGTTTGTGTCCTTTGATCATATAATCTCCTCTTATAATATTACCCTAAGGAACAATAAATAGCTTAAGGAAAAAAAAAACAAAACAAAAAGTCCATCCTACATAAAGAAAGATTTTAGTTTGGTTTACTTATAAGGGTTAAAAACAAAATAGATGCAATCTAACTACTGAACCTTGGAGGAATGGTCAACTAAATCATAGTATATTCCATTGTGCTAAACAGCCATTAAAAAATGTTATGAAAATTACTGTAAATTGGTAAAATGATTAGCATAAATTATTAAGTTTGAGATGGTGGAATCAACATCTATACCTTTAATAATTATATCAAAAAGCAGGCTCAAAGAAGAGGACTTTAAGGGAATAAATCAAAATCAACAGTACTTGTGTTAATGGAGTAGAACTAAAGATGGGTTTTTTGGCCAGGTGTAGTGGCTCATGCCTGTAATCCTAGTACTCTGGGAGGCCAAGGCAGGAGGATCACTTGAGGTCAGGAGTTCGAGACCAGCCTGGCAAAAGTGAGACCCATCTCTACTAAAAATAGAAAAATTAGCTGCACATGGTGGTGTACTGGGAATAAAACAGTGGCAGCATAAATTAACACACAGTTTACATATTTAAAAATAAAAAAGACCATCTGGGCATGGTAGCTCACACCTGTAATCCCAGAGACTCAGGACGCTGAGGCAGGAGGATTGCTTAAGGCCAGGAGTTTGGCATCAAGCCTCGGTGATAGAGCAAGACCTCATCTCTTCAAAAAAAAGACTAAGAAAGGGACCAGAAAATTTCTGATAATAGCTGAAAGAGTAAAATCAAGTTAATACTATAATTTTGGGTATGCCTTTAAAATTAGAAGTTGTAAAAAAGATGTTACCAATTAAAACTTTAAAAACTGGAAAAACACCAAGAAAATTGATTTTTATAATCTATCACAGGATTAGAATAAAAAAAGAAAAGTGACTTTTAAAAATCAATCTGCTACATTTACAAATAGATAAAAAAAAAGAAAGCTTTTAAAGCTAAACACTTTAAAATTAGATTTCTAAAAATCAAACCAAGGTAATGAATATTCCTTGCATATTCCACATTCTTTTCTCTCAGGTTCATTTAAGAGTTGAAACATTTGTGAAAATCTGTAGCAATAGGTTAACACGGAGTAGTGAAAGTCAAGTACCTTTATACATCACAAGAAATCGCCCAAGATCTTCAGGCTGACTAGAATTTTATTTAATCCATCAATGCTTAGAACAACTAGAATGTGTTGGAACTCTTTTATCATTTTTAATAACCAGCAAAAATGATGCAGAATTTAAAGTATTTCAGTACCCACAAAGGAACTGTTTAGATTGCCACAAACTTAAGATGCAGCACAGAAAACATTAGACCACTTGGACCAATGTTTGAAAATAAGATCACCAAGGCAGAATGGTTCCCTGTACCTTTTATCAAATAAAATATGGTGGTTTTGGAAAGGAAACAAATACAAAGGGCAGAAGGAAAGAAATTACATGTGTCTAAGAAGGTCTTGTACCACGGCTCAGAAGCAGGCTCTCTCTGATGTCCCCATTCCTGCTCCCTCTGTACCCAGTGAGGATCTGTGCCAGGTGAGGGGCATGGTGCTCTCCTGCACAGGTGCTTCACAAGGTGGGGGTTGGGGGTGATGTGCAGGGTGTGTGTGTGGGGGGGTCCCTCTCGAAACATCCAGGTTTCCCAGGGGTTTGGTAGATAGCAAACTAAACACGCACAGTCACTGTCAAGGCAGCCACCACAACCGGAAACACCCAAGGATGTGGCCAGAACAGCCCACCGTTGCCCGGCTGGGGTAACGCACGTGGATGGCCAGGCAGGTGCAAGTCCCCTCTACTTGAGAACAACGAGTGGATGGACTCTGGAGCTTACCTCCAGGCATAAGGGATTCTGGTCAACCAACCTGTTACTGGTACTTCTTTTATACTTCAAAATGGCCTCTTAAAAGTAGACAAGGTCAGTAACTATTTTTGATGGGCCCTTCTAGTCACACCACCTCCAGTTTTCTGGGTTAACCTCATTTGTGACTCTTGCTCCGTCGAAAGCCTGGTTCAATGGATGGGGACAGTGGCAGGGAGGAGTGTCTGGAGCCAGGCTTCCCATAGTCCTGGGAGGTGGCCAGTCACTTAAGCTCCTCGGGTTGGCAGACACATTATTTGTTCTATTCACTCACTATCTTCAAAACTCCCTTAAGCCTCCCAGTGGATTTCAAATAATGGTTTCAGTTAGCCTTTTATAGCTAAATATTCTCTGATCTAGTTTTTTTTTTTTTAAAGTGCCGTGCTTAATATAGCCTTTTAACCAAGAGGTTCATGGAAGAATTTAGGTGTAGATGAAAAGCCTCAAATTCAAAGTTTGTGACTTTCAAATCAGACACATCACCTTAGAAGAAAACTGGTCTTCCCTGGGTTTTCCCATTCACATGAAGCCAATCTTTTCTTCCTGATCTGATTTCTTTTCCTAAGTTCTTTTCTTGCTTTCTATTTTAACCAAATATGGGAGATATTTACCTAAATGCTCCTTAAAATAAGCTCGAAGATCCTTTCAAATTTCCTCATCAAGAAACCCGCCTCAGCTCACCTCAGAAAAAGGCTCCATTTGCTTGGTATGTTGAGAGAGGGGAGGAAACTGGTATTTATTGAGATCCACATATTCCAAGAATTCTACACACATTATTTTTTAAAAACATCATAGCTCTCTTTAGAGAGGGGATATGGAGAAACAGAGGCAAAGAGAGGTTAACCGGCCCAAAGTTACCCACCTTCCACTGAGTGGAAATAACTAGCCCTTCACCTAGGTTCAGCCCCAAGGCCTAGGCCCTCCGCGTTCCTCACAGGGAGACAACGAACACGCTGACGCTCGCCATTCCCTCAACAGAACACACACAGAGGATACCTCAAACCTGTCATTATAAAGGAGGGCAACAGGGCAAAGAAGGGAATGAAGTAGGAAAAGGGGGAATTTAAGGTTTTTTAGAGAGAGAAAATTTGTATGTCATGATAAAACAGGGTTTCTCTGCCTTGACACTGCTGACATTTGGGGCTGGATTACTCTTTTTTTAAAACTGACAAATAATAACTGTATGTGTTATATATTTATGGGGCCAGATTTTTGGGGTGGGGGGCTGTCCCCTGCAGTCTAAGATGTTGAGCAGCAACCTTGGCCTCTACTCACTAGATGCCAATAGCATCTCCAACCCCCAGCATTTTTGTCTGAAAATCAAAGATGCCTCTAGAGATTGCCAATTATCCTGGGGGAGGGAAAGGGGCAGACAAAATTGCCCCTGGTTTGGAAACAATGTGTTAAGAGGACCTGAGAATATACGACATAGGTGCACGAGAACTTTCAGGGGTGCCATGGTGATGAGCTACAGTCACAGTGTCCTGTGCTCAGGTGTGTGGCAAATAGCTATTTGCATGGCTGACTGGAGGCAGATGCCTGGGATGTGGAGCAGCTGCCTCTGAGACCATGTGACAGTCAGCCACCTTCGCCCCTTTCCCACAACAAATCAGACCCAAGGATTTCAGTTCCACCATCCCTCTTGAGATGGGAATCTCCTGCTCAGGAGTATTGTGCTGGACCTGGGTTAAGGACCAGCACACTCCCAGGAAATACCTATCTGACTAAAATCCCAAATGAGAATGGCATGCTGAAAGAAAAGGCCCCCACCCCCCACCACCTACATGGCTCATTAACAATTCTGTACCTTTACCCAAGTTCCTTTTACCAAGTTCCTAAAGTCCCGTCCACATACGCCTTGCTCTAGGTCAAGGATGAAGGTTATATCCCAATGCAAGCCTCAAAGATATTAAGATTTTCTTCACTTAAATTCTTCAAATTCACTATCTAATTATTTGTAATTAAATGTGGAAAATGGCAACCGATTGGTTTTATTTAAATTACTAACACTTCAGAACCAACTCTTTTGGCTCCAGTACTGCAGAACAGAATTAAGGACAACACATTTACCTTTAATTCCTGTATTGTCCTTTAGTTCCTACTCATTTCCACTAATTTTATTTATTTTTGAGACAGTGTCTAACTCTGTTGCCCCAGATAGAGTACAGTGGCATCATCATAGCTCACTGCAACCTCAAACTCTTGGACTCAAGTGATCTTCCTGCCTCAGCCTCCCGAGTAGTTGGGACTACAGGTACACACCACCATGCCCAGCTAATTTTTCTAATTTTTTTGTAGAGATGGGGTCTCATTCTGGCTCACGCTAGCCTCCAACTCCTGGCCTCAAGTGATCCTCCTGCCTCAGCCTCCCAAAGTAGTACTAGGATTATAAGCGTGAGCTACCGTGCCCAGCCTCATTTCCACTGATTTTATAAAAAGGTTTCTCTAACTCAGGCCAAGCTCTATGAGATGATCCTACAGTGGGGACAGAATGGGAGGTCCGTGAACCCGGATTCTGGATCTCCTTTCACAGTCTCAAAAATTATTAAGAAGCTCAAAGAAATTCTGTTTAGGTTTTATCTGTTGATATTTACCATATCAGGAATTAACACCTGAGAACTCTTCAACACACAGAATATACAAGCACACATTCCATTGGCTATCACAGTGAGGAAGTCATCCCACATAATGATGCCCCTGGAAAACTCCACCACACACTTGTGAGGGAATGAGAGTGAAAAAGGCAAACGACACTTTAATAGTGCTATGAAAACAGTTTTGATCTTGTGAATCCCCTTGCAGAGGACCTTGAGGATCCTAGTGGTCCCCTGACCACACTTTGGGAACTACTATGCTAGATTAACACCTGCACCATGATTTTATCAGCTTTGACTTTTACCAGAGAACTCAATGAGACAAGCCCTGATTCAGAGAGATTTGGCAAAACCCTTCATCATCAGGAGGTGATTGTTCCTTTCCTAGATTCTTCCTGAGTTCCTTTTCTCCTTTAAGCACCAACAACTGTATTATGCATCAGGTTCTGGCTAGTATTTAGTGAAGAAATTCAAACATCTTTGGATTTCCATTAGTTTCATTTTCCTCTCCCTCCATTCACTATGTCACAAAAAAAGGAAACAAATAGAAGTCTGTTTTCCCTTTACCCAAATTCTCTATTTTGGGAGTTACTCTTTGAAGGGTAAGAAGGGGTAGCCTGATGTGCAAAGACGGATTTGGTCTCCGTCCTCACTGCATCTGGATTATCCATAACATTTCTCACGGGATGAAGGGTTTGCTTTCCACCAGGACTCGGTAATATCAGTCATCCACTCATGACGGGACTACACTCCATCACTTCAGGAATAAAAAGCTTATTTTTTGGCCGGGCGCGGTGGCTCACGCCTGTAATCCTAGCACTCTGGGAGGCCGAGGTGGGCGGATCATTTGAGCTCAGGAGTTCGAGACCAGCCTGAGCAAGAGCGAGACCCTATCTCTCCTATAAACGGAAAGAAATTAATTGGCCAACTAACATATATAGAAAAAAATTAGCCGGGCATGGTGGCGCATGCCTGTAGTCCCAGCTACTCGGGAGGCTGAGGCAGCAGGATTGCTTGAGCCCAGGAGTTTGAGGTTGCTGTGAGCTAGGCTGACACCACGGCACTCACTCTAGCCTGGGCAATAAAGTGAGACTCTGTCTCAAAAAAAAAAAAAAAAAAAAGCTTATTTTTTCAAACCCATCATCACATTCCATATACTGTAAAATGATATAAGTAATACTATTGGTTTTTTTTTTCACAGTGGTAAAAAAGTACATAAGATGAAATTTGCCATTTTAATCAGTATTAAGTACACAGTTCAGTGGCATTAAGTACGTTCACATTGTCGTCACCACCATCCAACTCCCAAACTTTCTCATCTTCCCAAAGTGAAGTTCAATACCCATTAAACAACTCCCCATTGCTCTCTGCCCCTGGGCAACTACCATTCCACTTTCTGTCTGTATGGATTTGACTACTTAAGTAACACCACTTCCAGTACTAAAAGGAACTGAAGGATAATAAAGGAAGAAGCAAGAATGGAAGAGAAGATGGACAATAAGACTTGCTGGCTTGTTCAGCACATTTGGTTATGTGAGGAACAGTGATCAACACTTAGCATACGTGATCTCCATTAGGCACTGTTCCCATCTAAGGGGGTGCAAACACACAGATGGGTTAAGTGACTGCCAGGGTGTACAGAGCTTAGAAGGAACTGGGTTATCCAGTTAATTTGATGTCTACACCCAAGTCAACCATTACATGCTGCCCCTGCCTGTAAGTAAAGGAAGTAAAGCTTCCTTTGACTCTGTTCTCTGTCTTCTGGTCATTTTGGTTAGCAGGGTCTTTTTTCATTCTTTGTGAAAAAGTTTCCAAGACACTCTGAGGGCTGGACATGGGTTGCTGGGCTGAAAGTATGGTTCAATTCTCCATCCACCCCTCGTGCCTTGGTTTCCCGCTGCTTATCAGAAGAGCAGGGATTATAAACCAGCTCTCCTGCCTCGCAACATAGCAGTTTTCCACCTTGCCATGCCGTTGGACATGCTGCTTCTACATTTCATATTTGCTGAAATGTGCAAACAGGGAAAGAAGAAAAGGCAAACATGAGGTGTCCTCAGTAATTTCACTGGCTTGAGCCTCATCAGAACATTTAAAAGAACTAATGTCTGGGTCCACTCAGTTCCCTGAAACATCCAGCAGCAAAGAGTGACCTGATCCTCCCTACTCCAGCAGGCCTAGATGCCACTGCCAAATGAACATTCCCAGTGCACAGATCCTATGACACCTGTCCTTTCATCAGAAGTCTTCCATGTTTCCCAGCTACATAAAGAATGAAGACCAAACTCCTTAAGCTGAAAGCCTCTTCTTTCCTCAGGAGCATTCAATACCCCTTGAAGAACCTCTTGCTCCCTTTTTTCTTCCCTGTTCTGAAGATTGTTTTCCCACCTCACCCTGTTTCCCACTCTCCCTGTGCCTCTGTCTCACACAGCCCCTCTGTGGAAAACCACCTGACTCCTCCAGTCCACATTGGATTTACTTCTCACCACACTCATGCTCTGTGTTCACAGCAAGAAGAGGCTCTGCCTCTACACAGCACACATGAGCCAAGAGCTCATGCACCCACTCTGGATGACTCAGGATAAACTGAAGACATTACGCACCAGCTTGTGATTGCACACGTGACTTGGTGACCTGCTTAGGGAACGGCAGCCCCCTTACCAGCTCTCTTCTGCAGAACACACCTTCCTCCTGCCCCCACACATGGGAGCTACATTGTGCTCTCAAGTCCCAGAGCATGCCTGCCCAGCCTAAAGATGAGGACCTGATCCCAAACAGACCAATGAATCCCTTTTCTGTAATCTTTGAGATTCGGAACCAAGAGAGTGTCAGGCCCAGGGTTGCTGGGGTGCTGGGTGGGCTGGGGGTATGAAGCAGATGCACACACACAGAAGTCCTGAGGAAGTGTCTTCCTGAACTCAGTCCAAGGCTGAGAGCACAATGTAGTTCCCATGTGTGGGGGCAGGAGGAAGGTGTGTTCTGCAGAAGAGAGCTGGTAAGGGGGCTGCCGTCCCCTAAGCAGGTCACCAAGTCACGTGTGCAATCACAAAATGGTGGGTAATGTCACAGGTCCCACAACACAGCCCAGGATCCTCAGAGCAAATTCCCCTTTCTGCTCAACAGAGCTCAACCTGGGTTTTTCTTCTTCTTCTTCTTTTTAAAATTCTTTATCTTTGTCTTTTTCCATAGACACTATGGTGAGACTTATCAAGCTAGGTTTTGACTATGTAGAACTAACAGTCTTAACCAAGCTTGTGACTACTGAAAAGCATCCAGTTTTTATCTAGAAAATTAATGAAGACAAATGGAGACATAGAAAGGAAATCATCATTGATGAAGCAGGATGGGCTTACTTTAGATCTCAGCTCTTGCGAGCTGTTCGATCTTGGGTTACGTGGAGAACCTCTCTGGAACTTGGTTTGCTCATTGTAAAATGGGAATCTGCACAGGATCTCAGGGTATGTCTGATGTTTAAAGCAGACACCGCATGTAAAGCTCTCCACAAGCACCCAACATGTAATGGCTGCTTCTGTATGCTCATCGGGCATTTGCCATGAGCCACGTTCTGTGCCAAGTGCTCCACAAATAGCTCTAAGAACCTCCACAACAATGACGAAGGCAGCATTAGCCCTGATGCACACAGGAAGGCACTGAAAACTGAAGTACCCTTTCTAAGGCCACTCGGCCAAGGCTGGGTCTCTGTGAAGGAAATTCCTTGCCTTTCTTGTTTTTTAATTGACTTCCCCATACCGTCCTCTCAAGCACTGCAGAGAGCTGAGGCCACATATGTTGACCATAGTGTCTGTCAAATCCCTTCCTAGGAATTTGCTCCAACATGGAGTGGTGGAGGTGTTGGGGTTTATGGAATCAGGGCCAGGCAGGCTTTGCTAGAAACTCCAGCACATCCTGTGTTCCCTGCCATGAGACTCTCCACTAGGATGATGGGACAAACTTATAGTCAACCTTTGAAATTCTTGGCAGCCCCAAGAATTTGTTTATTAAGATGTTTAATAGGCCGGGCACGATGGCTCACGCCTGTAATCCTAGCACTCTGGGAGGCTGAGGCAGGTGGATGGCTCGAGGTCAGGAGTTTGAAACCAGCCTGAGCAAGAGTGAGACCCTCATCTCTACCATAAATAGAAAGAAATTAATTGGCCAACTGATACATATAGAAAAAATTAGCAGGGCACGGTGGTGCGTGCCCTGTAGTCCCAGCTACTCGGGAGGCTGAGGCAGTAGGATCACTCGAGCCCAGGAGTTTGAGGTTGCTGTGAGCTAGGCTGACGCCACGGCACTCAGTCTAGGCAGGGCAACAAAGTGAGACTCTGTCTCTCAAAAAAAAAAAAAAAAAAAAAAAAAGATGCTTAATAAACACTGATTGAATTGAAAGGTTAAAATGCCTGGGGCATAAACTTAAATTCCTAAACTTTTGGGATGGTTTAAAACCCTCACTTCCAATAACAAGCTGGTCAGAATGTCAATTTTATTCTATTTTAATTTCCTAGGACTTTAACTGTCACAGGTAAGAGTCTGTCTTTCTATGCCTAGAACATCCCCAAACTAGAACATCAAGGTAAGATTTTAAATATGATATAGAAGCGCAAAGTATTAGAAAAGCAAGGAACCCAGAATAGCCTCTTCGCATTAAGTGAAAAAGAAAGGACCGGAAAGCTGAAGCGATGTGCCCATGCTGGCTGAGGCAGGCCTGGCCTGCTGCCTCCCAGCGGGGCTCACCCCCACCCCAGCTCTGTCTCCCTAGCTGATCCTGCTGTCTGCGCCTCCTGCAGAATCGAAAAGATTAGAAGGGATCATAAAAGTCATTTTTATCTCAGAAGTTTACAGTATTCTTTTCTGAGGAGTTCAAAAGCACTCAGTAATAAACCAAGGTGATGAGTTTATGTCTTTAGGCTTTTAAAATGAAACTTTATTTGAACTCCTGGAGAGGCATTTACATTTTTTAATTTAGGACATTCCTCTCTTATTTCATGGTTTCGCCCCATGGCATTTTCTGTGGGTGGGGAAGTGACGAGGGTGGGTGCTGGGGTGGGAGACTGGGCTGTGTCTAGGCCTTCCCTATTCCCCCACAGGCTTTTGGAATGCCTGACACGGCCACAGCTGACGAAGTCCTTCGAGACCCTTCTAGGGTTTTCAACAAGTCTCAACATCAACATGGGGGAGATCCCCCCTGACCCCCACATTGGTTTGGCCGGTGTCTCTTCCTATGCCTTTTGTGCCCCTCTCTTTTTGCCACTGCTGAGAGCCAAGGAATGGCTGGGAAATCAGCTGTGTGCAGGAGACTGAGATGCCTATGAAGTCACTTTGCTTTCCTTTACACTAGGCTTTTGCTACAAGCCCTTGGAGGTTCAGGAAAAAAAAAAAGAAAATACAGTTAGTAAAGTTAACAAAATCGAAACTGAGAACCACCACACTTTGGGGGTGGGAAGTGGGTGGGAGAGGGGCCTGCCTCACTCATGGCACCTCCTACAGCAACCCAGGTTTTAAACAAATGTGAAACTGTTTTACTTTGGCGCAAGCTTTTTTGCTAACGATTTTATTCAGGTGTAAACTCTAAGCCAAAGTGCAACAATCAACCACATGCAAATGCTCCCTGCTACCACACAGCCTTTCCAAACAGAAACATGAGGGCAGCTACTCAGGAGCAGGTAGAACCACATGCTTAGCTTCTGTCCCCTGTATTCAATAAACATTTGGTGAATGAATAAACTCAAGAAATACTTAATGATTCAACATATGTCTAGGGTTTTTATTCCCCCTGGCTTCACAGGCCAGCAGGCCAAACCATACAAAACTCTCCAAGTAAAACCACTGCATGGTTGTTCCAAGCAGAGAAGGAAATAGTTGGGTTCTCTGAGTGACTTCAACAAGTGCCCCCACCAGTATACTGTGGGAGAACTATAGAGTGACCCTGTGACCCCTGTTCCAACCCATTTATAGACGCAAGAGACACAAAGATGGAGTCCCCAGGAGACTGGGAGAAAGCAAATTAAGCCAAGGAGCCAAGCCCTGCAGAGCAGTAGTTTCAGTATAGGAGAAAATATTATATTGTTCGTGTAATACCTACAAGGGAGGCACTGTTCCTATCCTATATAGGTAGCTGGCATTTCTCCTAGGAAAACACTAAATTATCCTTAAGGGGGTCACTGCTCTCCTACCACCACTAAACAGATTGGGCCAACTATTTAAACGATTAAGTATCAGGGCCTGAGCCACCTAAAACACTTCGATTCAACTTGGTGAACTGTAAACCAAACAGGTAATAATTCCTGTTTGGAATAATTTTCCCAAGGAAAGGACAAGAGAACTTGACAAATGCCTTGAAGCTATTCAGAACACAAGAGGACCGCAAAAATCACAAACAGATTAGACCTATGAGGGTCCCTGGGGCCCAAGTTCTTTCAGGAGACACTGACAGGGGCTTCTTCAAGTCTGGGAAAGGCTCCCCTCTCTAGTATTCTGCAACAAAACCACCTCTTCTCTTGCTGGGATCTCCTGAGACAGCCTCAAGAGGTCAAGAACCAGGACAGTTTTTTTCCCCCATAGTATCCAGCACAGTAGCTTTTGAGAATATAAAAAATATCCAAGCAGTAACACTATCCTTAGAAGACACCACCTTTCTTCCAACCAAAATTCAAATAACTTTCTTTGAACCTTTCCTTTTAACAAAATGATCCAGTTTGAAACAGGTTGTTACTTGTCATATTTTAAGACTGTTGATGGATGGCTTTCCAAAGTAAATTTATTTCTATCTTATAGTGCAGTCAGAAGTAATGCTGACCTTGGCTAAGAAGTCTTTTTTAGTGTTTCTAAATGGGTGACAACAGCCAATGGCAGCAAATGTTTTTTGAGGGCTTACTCTTGTGTGAGGTGTTTGCATCTCCTCTCACCCCCTTAACCACCCTATGAGGTAAGTTCTAATACAGGACCATAATTGCTGTCTGCCATTCTGAAACCAGAAAAGCTCTAAAACCCAAAAGTTTTTCCATAACTTACTTGGCAGCAAAACTTAATGGACCTGAACTCATTTGAAGGCAAAGCCGCCCTGAACTAACATGTAGCTATTTGGATTTTAGTTATCCCACTTAATGTGAATATCCATATGGTTTGCTACACAAATATGAACGTGTTTGATTACTGAGTGCCGCCCCAGATCTCCTGGAGGTTACTTAATGTGAAATATGCACACTTTAACACCTTTCCCAACCCAAAATCTCAGAATTCTCAAATATCTGGCCCTAAGGGTATAAGATAAAGTACTGTGAATCTCTGTCATCAGCCCATTTCACAGAGAAGAAACTGAGACTCCTTAAAAGGAGCGACTTGCACAAGGCCACACAATGGACAAGAGGCAGAGCTGACTCTGAGGCAGGCAGTCTCCCTCAGAGCCTGAGTTTGTAAATAGCCCGATGGGCCACTGCAAGACATGTCTCAGTTCCCAGCTCACACGACGTCAGCCAGGAAGGAGCACTGTGCCAGGATAGCTCTTTTTCATAAGCCATTATTTGAGGAATTGGAGAAATGGAAGAATAGAAAACACTAGCCAGAATCACAGTGATTTGAAGGGCCTGGGGCTTACCTTGCCCAGGACAGTGAGGCATGGTTTCCGGTCCAACTCCGGCTGTTCCAGCTTCACCACTCCTACCCAGCCATATTCATACAAGTCCTCTTCGTCATTGTTATTACACAGGCCCAATGGGTGCATCTAGGAGACAAAATGGAAAGAAGGTGTCAATAGGCAGGCTACGAACTTGCTTGACTCACATTGTGCATTTCGGAGATGCTATAGCCAAAAGCAGTTTTAAAACTTTAAAAATGGCAGTTTTTCAACCCATGGGGAACTCTATTCCAACACAGTGAGCTGAACAATGGGGAGAACACGACAGAGCCACTGTAAATATATTTTATGGATGCTTTTTCGCTGCTTTGTAAGTGATGGTCATCCAAGGTAGAGACCACCCAATAGAATGTAGGGAAAGAAAACAGAGTAATTCCCATATAAAAGCCAATCTAAGTTGCTGTGAAATACCATAAATTTAACATTAAATAGCAATTACAGAAGAGACTCACTAGATTAGCATCTTAGGCTTCTAGACTTTAACAACACATCTACTTCACCTTATACAAGAAGACCTGGAAACACATCTGGGGCTTTACGGAGAGACCACCAGAAATACAGCACAATCACCAGTTTAATTAACAGGCTGTTCAGAGGATACCCTTGGTTACTGGGAAACAAAATGAAATTCTTTGAGCACTTTTCAAAATTTACAAAGCACAAAATCAAAGATGGTAGAAGAGCATCGTCAAATTTTTGCATGAAAACATGCAGTCAAATCAGAACAATCCTAAGGTTTATGCTCACAGTTTTATCATTGAGTTGTTTCAGGCCCTAGAATCCCTAGTAACAATCTGAGAAGAGGAAATCCTCATGGATAAACATAACTTATCAAGAAGTTGATAAGCCTAGCACTGCGTGTGCTAAGCTCTTAAGTGGAAGAAATATGTCTTTAGATTGATGGCAAGTTAGAGACATGGAAGACCTAAGAATCCACTGTAGACAACATATGGCCCCCAAAGACATCTATGTTCTAATCTCCAGAACCTGTGCATAAATTACCTTATACAGCAAAAGACACTTTGTAGGTGTGATTAAGTTTGAGATGGGGAGATTTCCCGTCAGGTTATCTGGGTAGCCCCAATGTAATCACAAGGGTCCTTATCAGGGAAAGGAGGCAGCATGAGAGACACAGAGTAGATGTGACAAGAGAAGCAGAGATTGGACTGATGTACTTTGCAGATGGAGGAGGGGGCCGTTATTTAGGGACACAGGCAGCCTCTTGAAGCTGCCAAAGACAAGGAAAGAGATTCTCCCTTTGAGCTTCCAGGAGGAATGCAGCCTTGTGGACCTATTTGGACTTCTGACCTCTAAAACTATAAGAGAGTAAGTTTGTACTGCTTTAAGTCACTAAGTTTGCAGTAACTCATTATAGCAGCAAACAGGAAACTAATACACCCAACCTTATCCCCAACTTGTTTTACAGATGAGAACAGAAATTCAAGATAAATGGCTCCAAGACAACACAACCAGTGAGTAGTGTGCATCCAGAGGTGACCTGGCCCTCAGATTCACAGTCCAGTGCCTTCCCACTCTACCTGCTTACCTTATTGTCCCTCTAAGAGCTAATAATCTAGTGGGGGAGGAAAGACTAAGAGAGAAAATCTTCAGGGAAAAAATGTTTACAGCTCTAAATCTTGTGGCATTCACAACTTCTGCGCAACAGAAGTTTAGCGCAGACAGCAAGAGTTGCCAGAATGTTTGCGGAGCCTCTGTGAAGCCGCTGAGCCGGAATGAGCTTCAGAGAAAGAGTTAGACTGGTCAGGGCAAAAGGAGAGGGGGCAGTCCATTGTTACAAGGCTGGGAGAAGTTGCTAAGAGATGATGGGGAGGGGAAAGGAAGAGACCAGTCTGATCAGTAGGAAGGGTCAAAATCTACACTGGGAAAGAAAGAGAAGGGCTCAAAAACTAGATAGGAGTTTGGACACCAAGATATCACTGATAACACGGGTATCTTCTTAGCCAGAAGACGGCATACTGAAAACAGTTATCTTAGGCCGACGAGTAACACTCTTTTGGGCAATGGTATTAATATACGCCTGGACTCAAGAGATGGCAATAAGTAGAGAGCAAAGGTTACACCCAGAGATGACAGATCCTCGACAATTTAATGGAACAATGGGGAAGGGGTTGTACAGGCCCGTAAAGCAGGTGAGAGGGTCACCACTGCTGAGACAGGGTGCCACAAGGGGCTACCAGCAGCTGTCTTTACAGTGGGTGATACTCCACTTCTAGGAACTCCAAGATACCAGAGAGCACTGGGGCATCCAATTTTTATATGATTCCTCAGGCTCAAAGAGTTTGCCTGAAGGACCAGTGAGGGTTCTGCAGTGCAGTGGGCAGTACAACCTTTCCTTCACGATGCTCCTGCAGGACTCAACCCACTTTAGATTAAATTTTTTTTTTCATTTTTAGAATTAAATAATAATTTATAAAACCAGGTTGGGTGCAGTGGCTCAAGCCACTTTGGAAGGCCCAGGTAGGAGGATCACTCCAGGCCAGGAGTTTAAGACCAGCCTGGCAACACAGCAAGATCTCATCTCTACAAAAAAAATGGAAAAATTAGCCAGGCATGGTGGCGCATGCCTGTAGTCCCAGCTACTCGGGAGGCTGAGGCAGGAGGATCACTTGAGCCCAGGAGTTTGAGGTTGCGGTGAGCTATGATCCTACCACTGCACTCTAGGCCAGGCAACAGAGCAAGACCCTCTTCTTACAAAAAAAGTAGTTTTTAAATCTTACTCATTCTGGTGTAGCGTCCACAGTGTTCACAGGATGGGAGGAAGGAGAACCCATTCCCACTCCTCCCATCCACTCTTGGCTGCCAGCAATGGCGGGGTGTGGGCCTGATGCTCCAGTGCCACCCATTTCTGAAGCTAATTGATTTGACAGGTGAGTTATTTCATGCACCTTAGCAGTTCTGACTTCCATAGCCACCATCCTGCTTCTAAGAATGTTCTTTGGTTATTAAATGATGAGTAGCCTGAAATGCCAAGACTTCTGACTAGCAAAAGGATGAGTGAGGATGATAAGCTAATTGTATCAACAGCTCAATCACCTCTGACCTCCAGGAAAAGGCTTGAGGGCCCAGCTCAGGCCAGTTTCGGGAGTCCCAGGTCAAGTAATGATAATGGTCACCACCCTCCTGACCTTTTTCTACAGTATTCTGTGATTTTTTTTTTACCTTGGCCATGTGACTTAGAGGTTTCCAGATGGATGACTGCTTTTTGAAACTCATACATTTATGGGGTTTGGTCAATGATAAAGAGTTGCTTTGAAGGATCAGGGGTATCATCAAGGTCTAAGAACTTGTAGCTACATAAAAACTTCACTAAAGAAAGAAGCCAGGCACAAAATACCACAATTGTATGAGCCCATTTACACAACATGCTCAGAATAGGCAAATTGATAGGGACAGAAAGCTGACTCGTGGTTGCCAGGGGCCACAGGAAGGGGAAAATGGGGAGTGACTGCTCAGTGGGTACAAGGTTTCCTTTCAGGTGATGAATATGTTCTGGAAGTAGATGGTAGTTATGGTTGTACAACAATGTGAACATATTAAATGCCACTGAATTATATGCTTTAAAATGGTCAATGTTATATGAATTTTACTACAACAGCTTTTTTTTTTAAACCAAACAACTGTCCTAAGAGTTTACTCAAAAATTCTTACACCCTACCTAGTGGTACCCTCAGCTAACATGGGGATCCACAGCAGAAGATGGTGTGGTTTCTACCCTTCCAGAACTTATGCCAAATTCAGTGGCTCTTTGGAAACTGGGCCTGCAGAACACCAGCCCTACGAGATGAAAAACAGGTTCTTGTACAGTAAATTATGTTGGGAAGTACCTCACAGGGACTCAGGACCTACATGTGTAAGTTAAAACTCTGTAGAGGCCTATGGTTTAAAAAACAAAAGGTTTTCAGCCTTTGCTAAACCCACCATTTCCTACCCTTTGATTATAAGCACGTTTGGCATTTAATCTGATCACTCTGTTTCACAGGACACACATTGAGAGATGCTAAATTAGGGAGACACACACACACATGCATGAGAGAACAAACCTACAGTAACCATGACCCAAGGCAAAGCTCAATGTCCACAAACGCAGCACACCCATGATGTAGAGTTAAGGCTATGGTGGAAAGGGATGGTCGGGGACAGCTGGAGAGAAGGCAGGGCCTGGGAAGGTGGTGGAGAGGGGATGGAGAGGATTAGGAATGGGAACCAAGAGCAAGAGAAGCTGAAGCTGAGACCTGACCTGCTGCAGCCACAGTGGAGAGGAAGTGGGCCTCAACAGACTGTGGAGCACAACACACGGCCACAGAGAAGGCGTGCTCAGAGCGCATTCCCAGGCATGCAGAAATCCGAACTATGTAAGACTCAACACACCCAAGGGTCCCCTTGGGTCTGTCAGGCCGGCGCCCTGACCTCGCTTCATGCCGGGCCCTCTTTGCCCTCCTCGGCAGCCACTCTCGTCCCAACTCCCCTATCAAATCTTCCGCTGACACTAGGGCGGCTGTTAGCTGAACACATCAACCCTGTCAAGGGTGTTGACTTCTGAACAGGGATTAAAGCTTTAAAAACCAAAAGGAATTTTTCTCAAGTGCCAGTGGGTCTGATCAGTTGGCGTGGGTTGTTTTATTTTCCTGTGGTGGGTAAAGAAACCACCAAAATCACATCTCAGAGGATCAAAAACCTATCTCACTATCCTTGCTACCTTCCCACCTCCACCCTGAGCTCCTTCTCTCCCGAGTTCCTTATTCAAGGTATATATCTCCAGGTACCCAAACCTGCAAATTCAACCTTAGTATTATGTCTCTCAAGTGTAACTGGCCTCTCCAAAGCATTTCCTGAATATCATACGGTATAATTCAGGTCTCTGTCAGCTCTCCCCTGAGGATAGTATCAGCTTCTGGCAACGCCTCCCACCCCAGGTCTCCAGCCGTTTATACCC